>CAUZXS010004405.1:7500-105000 GCA_963585895.1 Sepioteuthis lessoniana
ACAGGATTGAAATAAATTTATAATCCTATGTGACCGGTTTCGTTGTTTTTTCTTAAAGTATATATATATATATATATATATATATATATATATATATATATATATATATATAAATAAAAACACACATATATATCTATATGTATACATATATCTGCAAAAAACAGCTCCCTTATCAGAGAGGAGGAGACCTTTGTGTATGCCAACAATCAACAGATATTATATACTTTACCAGACGTTCGATATCTGATGTAGATACCATCTGGATTTTTATAGAAAGCTATATGAAAAACTACTATGAAGTAGAAGTTGGGGCAGAAATGTCACCCTGTTTGATTCCAGTATCTATATATATTTTGTCCGTGAGAGCTCCACTAAAACCAACTCTAGCTTTCATCCCATCATGAAGAGATTGAACAAGACCTACAAATATCTCAGCACAACCCAACTGTGACAAATTCTTCAGGAGAGTCAATCTATTCATGATATCAAACGCTTTTGACAAATTAATGAAACAGTGGTATAATGGAAGACTCTGTTCTCTGCATTTCTCCTGCAGTTGCCAAGCACTGAAAATCATGTCTACTGTTCCACGCTGTGATGCAAGTAGTATGTTATTGAAAATCACACCAATCAATCTATTCAAAATAATTTTTCAAAAGACTTTTCCCACATTGAACAGCAAGGATATACCTCTAAAATTCCCGCAGTCCAACTTCGACCTCTTTTTATGCAGTGACACAACTATCACATCTCTCTCATTTTGAGGTGTCTCATTTTCACACACATCATGAATTCCCTGCTCCTAACGATCGATCATCTTGTCTCTACCACATTTAAGAATGGCGTTCATTCCTAATACTTTGTTATTGTTCATTTGTTTAAAATGAGATGTTTATTTTATCTGAAGAAGGTACTTCATCAAGAAAAACAACTGTCTAGCCACCCACCTCACCACAAGAACTCAGTAAGGTTACTGTTTTAGTTGCTGATAACCTGACACATGCATATATATATATATATATATTTATTTATATATAAATCGGGTCCCCCTCGATTATGGTTGCTAACTTTACTTTAACAAACACTCACATATATATATATATATATATATATATATATATATATATATATATATATAAATAAAAATAACCTAAATCTCGAGTCGAAAATCTTCTACTAAAGTTTCACCTTATTGGATCATCAGGAAGCCTAACTTCGAGTCGAAGGTAGACTTCCTGATGATTCGATAAGGTGAAACTTTAGTAGAAGATTTCCGACTCGCGATTTAAGTTAATTTTATAATTGGCTCCACTTGTGTTGAGCACTTTAGTAATTGTAGCATTGCAGGATTCGCGGAAGGTTTTTAGTTTTCTTTTGACCACTGACTGCGTATCCCTTGATTTTTTTCAAGGGGTCGGATGAGGTTGGCCTTTTCTTTCTTTTTGACCTATAATTTATTTTCTTTTTCCCCTGGGCGGTGATTCAAGATACTTTTATCTCTTGTTCCTGGCAGGGTTTTTTTTGTTTTTTTCTGGTACCGTGAATACTGGTAGATATTAGATTAGTAAATATATATATATATATATATATATATATATATATAAATGTATGTGTGTGTATATATATATGTATATATATATATATATATATATATATATATATATATATATAAATGTATGTGTGTGTGTGTGTGTATATATATATATATATAAATGTATGTGTGTGTGTATATATATATATATTTATATATTTATTTACAAGCAAGGAAGGGTGATTGCAAATTATTTGACACACCAAATCCTTTTCCTATTCAAAATGAAAAAATTTTCTTGACCTTCTCACCATCATATTTTAAAAAACACACCAGTTCACCAAAAAATTAAATATTAGAATTTCAATATTGGATTTCGCGTTTTTACACTTGGTACGTACAAATATATTTTTACGTACATACAAATGATCACTGCACCAATACCGGCGCATTGGCCTAGTGGGTAGAGTGTTCGCCAATGGTCTGGGAGACCAGGGTCCAATCCCAGGTCGAGTCATACCAAAGACTTTAAAAATGGTACTCGATACCTCCTTGCTTAACACTCAGCAATATAAGGTATGTATCAAGGGTAAAGTGGAGCAATCCAGGGAAAGGAGTAGCACTCTCCCTTACAGCTTAGTGTAGTAGCTATTGAAAAGGAAGCCTTCTGGTCTCCCTCGACTAAAGGGAGACAACTTTACTTACTTACTACATTTATATACTCTTTGATTTATTTAATTTTTCCCCAAATATATACAAACACACATACATATATACACACAGGCATACATCCATATATATATATATATAGAAATACCCCTTACATTTTAAACAGTCACGTATATGTTGCAAGTGAACTTAGGCAAGTGGTAATGGTAGCTCCATCAAGCTCATGTCTTACCTTTATTTTTTAATATGATCAGTCACAATCATGGCTTGGACCAATGCATGCTATGCATTGGCTGTTGAAATGTTTTTTAAAGACTGGTGAATCTAATTGCTATATAAAGAGGTTTTCATGCTCACTTCATGTTACCTCAGAATGATACAGTTCCAGATAGAAAATCAATATTTTCATGCTCACTTCATGTTACCTAAGAATGATACAGTTCCAGATAGAAAATCAATATTACCAGGGGTTGAAAATTTCACTCAAACTCCAGAAAATGTCCAAAATGAGAAACAGACTTTTTCTTGCCATGTGTCTGGCAAGGACACATGGCGCAGTGGATAAGGCATTTGGTTGGAAGTTGCTTGTGAGTTGAATCATCTTGAGGTTGCAAGTTCAATCCCAATAAGAGGTAAGACTAACAAAGGAATAGTTACAATAACTTAACCATGACCGGGTGGAAGTGTTAACAGGATTGGAAGAGTCTACCCCTGGGGTTCAAATAAAGGGTCCAATTCAAGATTCAGTGTGCACTCCCAGCTTCAATAGAAGGCCTAAGGACATATCGGCTTGAACATGATAATAAAGATGAGGGCAATATTCTGAATATTTAAAGAAATAATGTTACAGAAAGTTTCCTTCAAATAAGTTGAAAAAAAAAAAAGAAAAAAAAAGAATCTTTACTAATTAAACAATTGTTATAGTAATAAAAAATGATATGCTGTCATTTATTTAAAAAAATGTTATAGCCGTGAATGGTCAACCATTTGAAAAAGTAATAACTATATGAAGTCATTTATACAAAAAAGTAATAATCATATGCAGTCACCTATTTGAAAAAGTAATAATATACAGTTGCTGTTTAAAGAAAATAATAACCACATGTAGTCATTCATTTAGAAAGTAATAAGACTATTCATTAAAAAAAGTAATAACAATATGCAGTTGCTGTTTAAAATAATAACTACATGTAGTCATTCGTTTAAAAAGTAATAAGACTATGCAGTCATTCATTAAAAAAAGTAATAACAATATGCAGTTGCTGTTTAAAATAATAACCACATTTAGTCATTCATTTAAAAATCTAATGAACATATGCTAATCTTAGCAAATGCCTATAATCAGACATAAAAAGGGTACCTCAGCGTTGAGTCTTGGTTAACAAGCTTGTCTTGCAGACTATTAAGACTGTTTAGGGTATTTGACCCTCACTGGGTGCACTTCACTTGTAACCTTATGCCTGAATAAGCTAATCATGAAAGATTCCAATAGTCAGAGATAAAAAGTGTGCTTTAAAATGGAGTGATGGTAAACAAGCTAGTCTTGCAGACTTATTATTATTTCAGATTCTATAGTGAATTTGAACCTCACTGGGTATTCTACACTTGCGTCTTTACGTCTGACTAAGCTAATCTCAACAAATTCCTATCATCAAAAATAAAAAGATGCCTTAATATGAAGTAATGGTACGGGTGAAAAATCTGTGATGTGACAGTCCCTAACAAAAACCAAAAAAAACTAAATCAAATATTTAAGCAAAGGCATATTGATTGTTGATAAACATGTCATTTGTGTTCAAAAAAATTCTCCACTAAACTGTTCACTGTAAGTGTTCCCCAACACAAGGAATCTGGGCAAAGATAGGGAGAGAGAGAAAAGACGCTGCTAATATACCATTTGGTTTCTCTCGATGAGGAGGTAGGAGAAGGGGGCAGAAGGAGAAGAAATAAAAGGATCACCTGTAAGTCATCGGATCAGTAATCATTCCAATAATCAAATTTTAAATGGCTGATTCTTACCTGCAAGTAAAGAAAAAGAAAATTAGTTACAAATTATATATATATATATATATATATGACCATGTTAAGGAAAAAACTTGATCAACTAAAGAAAAAAATGTAAAAACAAACATACATATATATATATATATACACACACACACACACACACACTTACAGACATATATATATATATATATATATATATATATATTTACACATACGTACACTCATTTATATATACGCATACACACATATATATATATATATATATACAAACACACACATACATGCATTCATACACAAATACATATATATATATACCAATACACATACATGCATAAATATAGGGAAGATAAGAGTCTTCAAGCTGAAAAGAGGTTTACAACAAAAGCTGTTTATTTAAATTCCTTGACACAAGTTTTTATCTCAAGTTTGGCCAGCAAGTTTTAAATAAATTCCATTATTATTTTTTTTTTTTTACTTAATTCTAGAGTCACCACAAAATAGCCCATCTTTTAAAAAAATCTTATTCTAATTCCACTACCGTTTGGAATTGTGGGTAAATTATCTTTTATCAATTTTTTGATGGTGACAAGAAAAATAAAACAAATTATCACATTTATCTGGCTTCAAATATTCCAATAACAATCATTTGCAAAGTAACCAATAATAAAGTAAGTAAAGTAGGCGACCTTTGTTTGTGGGTGACCAGAATGCTCCCTTTTAATAGCTACGACACCAAGATGTAAGGGAGGGTGCTACTTCTTTCCCTGGATTGCTTCACTTTACCTTTGATATGTTATACTGCTGAGTGTTAAGCAAGGAGGTATCAAGTACCACTTTTTTTAAGTCTTTGGTATGACGCGACCTGGGATTGAACCTAGGTCTCCCGGACCATTGGCGAACACTCTACCCACTAGACCAATGAGCCGGTTACAAACGAGACCTTTAAAGACCAAAGTGGAGAAGGGTTCCGTGCCAATGGCAATCCAGCACGGGTCAGTCAGTCTTAAGATGCAGCCGAAAGTCTTCCCGAAAGGCACTGGATCCGTAACGAAAAGAAAGAACCAATAATAATAATTTTTAGTAAACAATTAAAGCATCAAATAACGATTAATATTGGTAATTTATTCTCATATGATATCATGTATTACTGTCTGTCTTAAATTCCAATAGAACAGTACCCCGAATAATATAAACCACCTACTGTGGTAATTTACTAAGCTTTTTGCTTAGATGTGGCACAAGGCCGCATGAATTGGGCACCTAATGAGAATCGAACTCACTCGTGTAGGTTTGCAAGTCTATCTTGCTAACCATTACACCACCTGAGGTGCCCTAAACCACCTACTGTGACTCCAATGAACTGACGTAAATGTTTCCAAAATTTCAATCCCATCCCCCATGGTGGCTATCAAGGGAGCATCTGTTATCATGATACTCATACTAGTTATCTGAACCCCAAGTTGATTTGGATTTTACATTTTTTATGGGTAGTAGTATAATATGGCTCTTATAGTGCCAGGAGTTGATTATTATTTCTTTGTTTTTGTTTTGTTTTACAGCATATCAACCACCAGGGGTCATTTAATGCCGGCTCAGTTTTTGAGGTAAACTGATTGATTATTATCTGTACTTTCGTCACAGATGTGATGTGGTATTCTTTCAAGAAAAAAATGATCATCAGCAGTCATCATCATCATGTCGTGCCTCCAGCACGGATATCCCTGACTCTCTCTCGCCACTTCTCCCTATCATTCATCGCTTTTGGCAGGTCTTCAGGACAACATCCCGTATCCTCACATAACTGCTGAATGTATGTTCGAGCTGGTCATCCTGCTTTTGCTTAGCCATATGTGGGGGTCCATAGGAGTACATCACTTATGAGTTCGTCCTTGCTTCTCCAGCAGTGTCCTGCGTGTCTGGTTCGTCTAACTTGTATAGTTTTCATGATGGGAGGCAGGTGGCCGTATAGTTGGTGTCTTGTGGGGTGTTGTCGCCAGGACTTCTTCAATATTGCTCTCAACATTCTTGTGTAATTGTCGTCTAGTTTCTTCTTCAGCCGTTTAGTTAGCGTCCAAGTAGTGCATCCATATAGTAGTATCGATGCCTTTAAAATTTTCGTGTTTGGTAAACAAATCTATTTAACAAATTAACTCAAAGATTAATTTTCCAAGTCGGCTGGGGCTGTAGAATACACCGACTGCATCTCTGCAGTGGGGTAAGACCCTCCCCTAATGATTGTCCTAGATATGACGCTAAACAATCTCATGGTGAGGTTTCAGTAATGCTGGAGCTTTGGGGAATGTGGGTGTATGCCTTCATTGCCATCGCTCCCAGGTCCACTCTGGCCCAGAGTGGTATCATCTGATAGGATCCTATCTATAGGTCAAATAGAACTAAACTGTGTACTTATACTAAACTGAATTGTTTGAAATGGAACTGTTTTTGTACGCTAAACTGAATTGTTTGAAATAGAACTGTTTTGACATTTGACTGTGTGAAAACAAAATCTGTACTTATACTAAACTGAATTGTTTGAATTAGAACTGTTTGACTAAACTGAATAGCTAGAAATAGAAATGTTTTGGACAATTGAAATGTGTACTCATGCTAAACTGAATTATTTGAAATAGAACTGATTATTTGTATGAAAATGGACTTGGCTTTCAATAACCTACAAAGGTTGATATGCCATAAAAACCAACCAACCAACCAGCAAAGATTAATATAAAATAATAAAACTGGAATACAAATTAAGTATCATATTAACGCTATATCATACACTATTTCCAAAAGCTGATGTACTGAGCGTAAATACAAACTGAAACATCATAGCACACAGGAGGCCAGTCAGACAACTACGATATGTTGTTTACCTGCCCAATAGAACATGAATTCATATGAATATAAGCTCTAATGTGAAAGATTTGCATGTTTCATATACGGTCGATGAAATTCTAATATCAGAGGAAAATTAAATTCACCATACACAACTGAAATAATGACGGTTTAATGTTTGGTGAGCATATTTAACATATCAACACAGAGATTAATATAAAAAATAAAACTGGATTATAAATTAAGTATTATATTTATGGTATATCACACACCATTTCCAGTAGCCGATGCACTGACTAAACATGAAACAGAACATCACAATAGCCAACTGCGTATTTGGAGGTTGACTTATACAATCGGGAAAGGTCTGACTTAGAATTTTGTGCTAAAAATCTTGAGGTTAGTTGATATACCAGAATGACCTGAATACTGCAATTTAATGTAACAGGAATAATTTTCTAATAAGTCTATGCCACGTTAACAATATGAAAATTAATAAGATTAATTATGCTTGGAAGTATCCGTGGTGTAATGGTTATCATCGTAGGAAATGGACACGGTGACACGAGTTCAAATCCTGGACGAGACTGATTGCATTTCACATAGCACTAATACCCTTGGGAAAGGTATGAATCCAATTATTCTCCCTCCAGCTATGGGCAAATAGTAGGGCAGATTAGGTTCTTCAGCCTTGGTGAGGCAACTAGACTAGGAGAAGGAAAACTCTGAATTCAAACCTGTTAAACTCCGCTTAAAAATAGACCTTGTGTCATATCCTGCCTGAGCGAGAGGGGTTGGTAAATATGAATAAGATTAATCATGCCAAATCTAGCAACCTTCCAAACTAATCCAGACCCAGGTATTTCAATGCTGCAAAATCCACAATACTTTCCCAAGGGCATTACCACAAAGTGAAATGCAATCAGTCTCTTCCAGTGTTAGAACCAGGCTCACTTTGTCTGTTTCCTCTGACAATAACTGTTACACAAAAAAAAAGTAACAAAAGAGAAATTAAATGAAAGCAAATAGCTGGAAAAATAACATGACCTTGCTAGAGAGCTGAAAATTACCACGATCATGTAGGAAATAGATAGCAGTCATAGTTGAAGTCCCAAGGAATATTCCTCTTAAAACCTGGAAAATAGACTTAGGGAATTTGAGACCGGAGAAAGAATTGAGACCATCTCGACCACGGAACTGACAAGATTAGTTAGAATAGTGAGAAAACTGGTATGCCAAATGGATACTTTTGGAAACAACCTATCATTAAGGGTTTTCAGACTATTGTCTTCATCGTTATAGTTATGTTTGTTGAACTCGGGAACCTTCATGGAACTTTGAACTACATCCTTTATTGGATTGAACCTGCAATCTCCAGATGATTGTCTCCTAAGAAGCTTAGGGAACCAACGCCTATAACTGTTATGCCATGTGTCCTGCTTGACACATGGCGTAACAGTTATAGGCATTGTAAGTAAAACATATAACTGACAGTATTGATCCAGATGTCGGAGGACATATCGACTGAAACGTTGTGGAAATAACAATAAAGATGAAGACAATAGTCCGAAAACCCTTAATGATGAAAATCACCAAGCTTCATCTCAGAAATTTAGACAACTAAATCAATCTATTTTACTCAAAATTCACAAAGTTTCATAATGTCTAAAATTCAGAGATGAGGCTTTTGCAATTTTATAGCAATTACTCCCAGGTCCACTCTGAGCCTGAGGGGTAATACTTATTAGGGTTTCATTCAGGGGTCAAAGACATCTGTTTGAAGTGAAGTTTAAATGCTTTTGAACCCTATTATTAAACTCTTAAAAAAGCCTTAATATTGCAATTAAATATGAAATGTTTAAAATGATTGTGAAGATACATTATTGTACCATATATACATTTGGAGGCCATAATTGTTAAACTGACTTTAGCATAAAATAACCCAATGAGGGCTGACATGCCATAAAGCCAATAAACCTTTACCTAAAATGAAAATTTATCACTTCATTTTTTTCACTATAGAGAAGTAAGAATCCTCTTCGCTAAAAAACAGGTACACAGGGTATGACACTAAATTGCATGCGGTGGTGAGTCTCCTGTTCTGAATCTCTTGGGAATGCACCACCACCCTTTGTTGCCATTAAACCAAAGTTCACTCAGACTAGAAGTGGTAATAAATGTTCAGGTCCCGTTTATGAATTAAATAGATCTTATAGTATAGTATAAAATGAATATGAATGACCATAAATTGTCGCATACAAATCTATCCAGCATATAATTCAATCTTAAGAGTTTTAGCTTACAAGTCTGGGTTAGACCTATAACTGCCATGTAGGTTGACCCCCAAATAACTGCCGTGTAGGTCGACCCCCAAATAAATACTTTTACAATTACAGTGCAGTATCTTAGAATCAAGGTTTTAATCACCAATAAAATGCCCTTCAAGTAACCTTTTTTTAAAATGTTGTACAATATAAGTAGAGTAATAATGCCAATGTGTGTATATTCAATAAACAACCATTACCTCTGAGGAGGTGCCAGTGGTGTAATGGTTATCGTTGTAGGAATCGGACATGGCGACATGAGTTCAAATCCTGGACTGATTGCACTTCACATAGCACTAATACCCTTGGGAAAGGTATGAATCAAATTATTCTCCCTCCAGCTATGGGTAAATAGTAGGGTAGACTAGGTTCTTCAGCCTTGGTGAGGCAACTAGTCTAGGAGAAGGAAAACTCTGAATTCAAACCTGTTAAACTCCGCTTAAAAAATTGACCTTGTGTCATATCCTGCTCGAGTGGAGGGGTTGGGTAAATATGATAAACAACCATTATGTCTCATTAAGCTCTCATTATTCTAGTAACGTATGCTATTCATAACTTTTCTCTGAAATAAGAATGACATCAGCCGTATATGAAACATGCAAATCTTACACATTAGAGCTTATATTCAATATGAATTCATGACCTATTGTGCTATCATGAATATATGCTGGTAAACAACATACTGTAGTTGTCTGACTGGCTGCCTGGATGCTGTGTTGTTCTGACTAGTGTTCACAATCAGTGCATCTGACTTCAACTTCTGTATAAAGCTATCAGAATAATGTTTGCACAAAATTTACTTGGCAGAGATTATGGAATTAGCACTCACTCTCACCATCTGTCCTTGTCACTCTTGATAAATACTCTAGACTGCATCCAGTGTCTGCACAGAGCTGATGGGTGTAAGTCCCCTGTTGGTCGGCCCACACTGGTGTGTCCATGTGTGGAAGTCCATAAGGGAACGTCAATTATGAGTTTGTCCTTAATTCATCAGCAATCGGTATATTCTACAGCCCCAGTAGACTGGGCACACATTTATACGGTTTTTGAATGTACAATTAGGAAAATTCAGTGAAATAATTATTTTTAATTTATTGATACACAAGGGTTGATAATATCACTGCTGTTCTTCTACAGGGATAGCTTTGGGTTTAAATAACCCATAAAGGTTGATATGTCATTAAACAAAGAAACCAAACCTAATACTAATAATTAGTACACCAATATATGATTATAAGTAACTATTGTTAAGTAATAATAACCATCTACTGACGCAATTATATGATTTCAAGTATTCCTATCAAATACTAATAATTTATGCATCTATGTTACCGTGATAAAGCCGAACTTTCACAAGCGTTTCCAGGCTGATAACAGAAAGAATCAGAAGATGCCGATAAAACGCATGAAGACCATCTGCAGGCATAGCTTTTTCTCATTTTTTTAAATGGCAAGGATGCTCGCATGTCCGGCAACTTTTAATTTTGCCAATAATTTTTTTGGTTCTTATGCACTTTTTGTACCGTGCTGAAATAATAACGTGATTTTTTAGAAATCCATTCTTAACATGGGGAGGGGAGGGTGTTTTGTAACTATTCTGTACTTTTACCTAACAATTTGATTAAAAAAAGATATCGTAACACTTGAATTTAACTTAAAAATACTATTTAAAAATAGCCCGGTACAATAAGTGCATAAACACCAATTTTTTTTTCTTGGCTGAATTGTATCATCTTTTCCACAGATTGTAGTTTGTCACTTAGCTGCAATAAATTCATGTTGTCTAAGATTGTTTAAATAATACTGTTCTCGTAACTTTGTCAACAAATTGATTGAATTATTTTATCGTCTGCTTGCTTAATTTTGATTGGCTAGGCATTTCGGCATTGCTCGATTCTTTCCGTTATTGGCTCGGAAATGCTCATGAAAGTTCGGCTTTATTGCAGTAACATAGATGCATAAGTACCAAAAAAAGAAAAAATGATGTTTTGTTTGTTGATGTTTTTAATATCATATCAACCTTTGTGTATTATTCTTGAGGAACTATAGTCATGCTATTTAACTCTCAGCTGGGGGGAGTATAAGAGGGTTCATACCTTCATCAAGGGTATTAGTCCAAAAACGAATGTAATAGCACCACTAGGATTCAAACTCACTATGTTATCACAATCCAGCCACTTTGCTATGAGGACTCCACGCCCCACCCACAAAAAAAAAAAAAATGCAAAAATCCATGAAAATTTGTCATTCTTCAATAGTCTGTTATACTTATTTCAATTTTTTTTTATGCGAGCATTCCATAGCCTGTCCCCAACAAATATTTTAATTTCCCTGGGATAAAAGATGTTAATCTTAATCACTAGGATTAACAATCGTTTTAATTTGCATTAATTTTATTTTAAATTCCCAGCTTTTTAAAAATGAACCATAGAAAATTGTAACCTTAATTATTTTCATTGGGTCAGCTTTAATATATCCTATTTACCAACCCCTCCGCTTGGACAGGATATGACACAAAGTCAATTTTTAAGTGGAGTTTAACAGGTTTTAATTCAGAGTTTTCCTTCTCCTAGACTAGTTGCCTAACCAAGGCTGAAGAACCTAGTCTGTCCTACTATTTACCCATAGCTGGAAGGAGAATAATTGGATTCATACCTTTCCCAAGGGTAATAGTGCTATGTGAAATGCAATCAGTCAGGTCCAGGATTTGAACTCGTGTCGCCATGTTCATTTCCTACGACGATAACAAATTACACCACCATATAACCTGTGAGTAAAACATATAACTGACAGTATTGATCCAGATAAAGCGAACACTTCATTTGAATTCTAAAATTCTAAGTTTTAGTCTTGATATTCGTATCAATTCTTGTGGGTTTTATATATCTGTAAAATAATTGGAAAGATACTCAACGGACCGTCATTATACTCATGACTCATCATATAGCTTTAACAAAATGGAAAGAGAAGCCTACAAACTTTTCTCATTAGAAAAAAAGGATGTTAGTATTTCACCTTCTTTAATACTCATTAAGGAAGGCATGAATCCGAACTATTCTCCCTCCAGCTATGGGTAAAATAGCAGGGCAGACTGAGCTCTTTGACCTTGATATAGCAACCAGTTTAGGAGAAGGAATCCAACTATTTTCCCCCTAGCTATGAGTTGACCTAATGAGTAGATTGTTTGCCAATGGTCCAGGAGACCTGGGTTCAATCCCAGGTTGAGTCATACCAAAGACTAAAAAAATTGGTACTAGATGCCACCTTGCTTAACACTCAGCATTATAAGGTAAGGATCAAGAGTAAAGTGGAACAATTCAGGGAATGGAGTATCACCCTCCCTTACACCTTGGTGTAGTAGCTATTGAAAAGGAAGTCTTTAGGTCACCCTCGACTAAGGTTGCCAACTTTAATTCACTTTTTCTATGGGTATTGCTATTGATATAGCAACCAGTCTAGGAGAAGGAATCCAACTATTCTTCTTTCAACTGTGGGTAAAATAGCAAGGCAGACTGGGCTCTTTAACCTTGGTATGACAAACCTGTTAAATTCTGCTTAAAAATTGAATTTGTGCAGCATCCTGTTTGTGCAGAGAGGTTGAAAAAAAAGAAAAAATTTAATTGTAATGGACATTCTATAAATAGGATTAGGTTCTTTGTTTAATGGCATATCAACTTTCACAGGTAATTTAATGCTAAAACCATTCTTATAGAAGGACAGTAGAGGTATTATCGGACCCATAGCTGGTAGAATAAGGGAGTTCATATATTTCCTGAAGGTATCGGTTGAAAGAGAACTCACTGCAATGTCCAAGTCTAGCAAGTTAGCCACTACACTATTGGTCTTCATCCAGATAGGATTGACTTAATGACCCTCCTTAATGACCACAGAAAATAACTTAATGGCTTTTAATGATACATTTATCGATGATTTCAGAAATTGTTTTTCAACAGATTTTTTAGACATCTGTTTGATTTTGTTGTCTCATGGAATCAGTTGAAATGTTTCTTGATAGCACCAATGTGTCTAATATGAACAACTAAGACAAAACCTTAACTAACAGTTTTGTGATTCATTTAGAATTAAAGAAAAAGACAAAAGCAAAAAAAAATTTACTGGAAATCAGAAAATGCACAAAATTCCCAAAGAAGGTTGGAAAACTTACTGGCTGAAAAAAAAAAAAAAAAAAAAAGTCTCAACAAACCTCAAGAATAAAGAAATGGGTTTTCAGTATGGGGAAGGGAATTGCTCAAGGGCATATAATCAAATATACTATCATTACTACTAACACAAAATCTTAACACTCAATCCTAAGATCCATTTAAAATTAAGACCCCCCCCAAAAAAAAACCTGCCAAATTTACTAAAAATCTTACTGGCTGAAATAAATAGTAGCCCAGTCAACTGGGGCTGTAGAATACACCGACTACATCTCTTCAGAGAGGTAAGACCCCCTTGCCATATGAGTGTGTATCATATGACACTAAAATGCATCTGATGATGAGGCTCTAATTCTGGAGCTTTGGGGAATGCAGAATACCCCATCATTGCTATTACTCCGAGGTCCACTCTGGCCTGGAGTGGTAGCACCTGATAGGGTCCTATGTCTAGGTTAAATAGAACTGTTTAACTATTTAACTGTGTGCAAACAAAATACTAATGCTGAATTGAATTGTTTGAAATAGAACTGTTTGAAGGTTTAACTGTGTGGTAACAAATGACTAAAGTTTAATTGAATTGTTAGTATTATATAGCAATACTTAGAACCATTTAAATGTGCCCTAACGAATGTGTAATTATAAGTGTTAAATAACAATACTTGAAACTCTTTAACTGTGTACCTAAAACAAATTATTGATATTACATAGAAATACTTGAAACCCTTTGACTATGTGAAAATGAATGAATAGCATTGAAATGAATTATTAGTGTTAAATAGCAATACTTGTAACCACTTGACTGTGTGCAAACAAATACTAGAAACCATTTATCTGAGTGCAAACAGGTTATCATCATCATGTCGTGCTGGTAGCATGGATATCCCTGATCCTCTCTCGACACTTTTCCCTATCATTCATCACCTCTGGCAGGTCTTCTGGACTACATCCCGTATCCTCACATAGTTGCTGAATGTATGTTTGTGCTGGTCGTCCTGCTTTTGCTCGGCCATGTGTGGGGGTCCATAAGAGTACATCACTTATGAGTTCGTCCCTGCTTCTCCAGCAGTGTCCTGCATGTCTGGTTTGTCTAACTTGGATAGTTTTCGTGATAGGAGGCAGGTGGCCGTACAGTTTGTGTCTTGTGGGGTGTTGCCGCCAGGACTTGTTCAAGATTGCTTGCAGCATTCTTGTGTAATTGCTGTCTAGCTTCTTCTCCAGCCATTTTGTTAGAGTCCATGTAGTGCATCCATATAGCAGTATTGATGCAACCGCTGCCTGGAAGAAACTGCATTTCATTTTATCGGTTAGGTCTGATTTCCATATAATCGATAGCCTATTGATAGCTGTCCATGCCTTCGTTAACCTCGTGTCGATGTCCTTTTCGGTTGATGTGACGCTGCTTCCCAGGAAACAGGTTATAGTAACATTTTTAAAAAAATGAAATTACCTATAAACAATTCAACTTACAAATTATATATGTATATCCATTGAACTGTGTGTCAACAAATGATTGGTGCTAAACTGAATTGTTAATATCAAGCAGCAATACTTGAAACCATTTAACTGTGTGCAAACAAATGAGCTCTGGCTTATTAGTTGTCAAAATTTCTGAGAGGAAACTTGATGATTTTTATCATTAAGGGTTTTTGAACTATTGTCTTCATCTTTATTGTTATTTCTAAGGAGGCAATCATCTGGAGGTTGCAGGCTCAATCCTGACTGCAGGCAAGTAACAAAACAGGAACACTTAACATTTGTACCCGGTTATGGCTAATGGAATCAGAACAGGCAATCCCTGTGGATTCAATAAAAGATGTAGTTCGAAGTTTCATGAAGGTTCCCAAGTTTGAAAAACACTTGAAGAAGGCCGGAGGACATATCGGCTGAAATGCCGTGGAAATAACAATAAAGATGAAGACAATAGTCAAAAAACCCTTAATGATAAGGGTTCTAGCTTGTTTAAAAATGTTACCAATAAACTTGGTATTTACAAATCATATATTTAATATATGTGAACCTGATTTGGCATTAAATAACCTAAAACCCAACCAACCAACCAACTTGAAATAAAGAGATGGTTTAGTTTGCATTCTTTTTAATGGCATACCAATGTTGTGGGTTATTTAATGCCAAAGCCATCCTTCTAGAAGAACAGCAGTGATACAACCCATAGCTGGTGGGGGAGAGGTAGAACAGAGTTCATACCCCTTCCAAGGGAAATAATGAATCAAAAATGTATTCTGGGAGTGTGTGGACTCCACAGGGTGACCAATTTTTAGTGGGGGGAAGGGGACAACAGTAGTAGTACTATTCAACTCAAAGTTGTCGAGGATAAGGGGTAAAAAATGGATTTTAATTAGTGAAGAAGTAAACAGCACAAGGGCAGATAATCAAATACCTCAATGAAAAGAGGAAATAGTTTTTTTGATAAATCATTTAAAAATTCCTGAAAGTAAAATCCGTTAAAAATTCAATGTTTATTCCTTCCCAAATTCTGACCTTTCCATTAGCAGCATACCTTGCAAAATAAAAGAATAAAAATATATCCCACCTTCACTGTAAATTATTTTGTTGATCTTGAAAGGTCAATAGAGTGCAAAGGGGCAAATATGACTTCACCTTCTGTATAAAGCTATCAGAATAATGTTTGCATAAAATCTACTTGGCAAAAATTATGGAATTAGCACTCACTCTCACCGTCGGTCCTTATCGCTCTATATAAATACTCTAGACTGGATCCAGTGTCTGCTCCGAGCTGATGTGTGTAAGTCCCCTGTTGGTCGGCCCACACTGGTGTGTCCATGTGTGGAAGTCCATAAGGGAACATCACTTATGAGTTTGTCCTTACTTCATCAGCAGTGACTTGTTCAGCTTACATGGATGGTTGGTGAGATGGGAGGTAAGTGGCTGTACAAATGCTGTTTTGTGCAGTGTTGCATTCAGGATATTCCAAGCTGTTGCTGTGTCAGTACTATTGCATGGATGCACCACCTGGAAGCTAATGAAACACATGGAGAAAAAGCCGGATGGGAACTACATAAGAATTAATGATATAGACTGAGCATTATATAAGTTTTGGTATCCATGGAACGATAATGTTTCTATAAAAGAATGTTATGAAATTTTTACTAGAGCGTTTATACAAACTGAATTAAATAACCCATGAGGGGTTGGTAAGCTATTAAATCGAAACCTAGCTAGTTTCAGAAGCCCATGCTGACTAATCAGTGAGTTTGATCCTCAAACTTTGGCTTTGGGTTATTCCATAATATTTTCCTGCATACTGGATTATTCCATGACATTTTCTTCCATATTGGATTATGCCATAACATTTTCCTCCATACTGGATTGTCCCATGACATTTTCCTCCATACTGGATTATTCCATGACATTTTCTTCCATATTGGATTATTCCATGGCATTTTCCTCCATACTCGGTTATTCCATAACATTTCTCACCATATTGGGTTATTTCAAGATATTTTCTTCAGTATAAGGTTGTTCCTAAACATTTTAGAGGAAAATGTTATGGAATGATCCAACACCCTCTGTATTGGGTTATTCTAGAATATTTTCTTCAATGTAAGGTTATTCCATAACATTTTCCCCTAAATGATTTGGATAAAATCATTCTATCAATTTAAATAATTCACTGCAGTTTGTTTAAGAAATATTTTATGAAGCCAGATTCTTTAGGTTTGGTTTGTTGGGTTTTATGGCATATCAACCCTTGTAGGTTATTCAAAGCCAAATCCATATTTATGTATATAATCAGTTCTATTTCAAACAATTCAGTTTAGCATGAGTATACAGTTTAATTGTCAAAAAAATTTCTATTTCAAACTATTCAAGCAGTTATATATAACAATTCAGTTTAGTGTAAATATAGTTTTAATGTCGAAAAACAGTTCCATTTCAAACAATTCAGTTTAGCATAAGTATGCAGTTTAAATGTAAGTACAGTTTAATTGTGAAAAACATTTCTATTTTGAGCTATTCAGTTTCGTCAAGCAGAGCTAATTCAGTTTAGTATAAGTAAAGAATTTTTTTACACACAGGTAAATGTCAAAACAGTTCTATGTTAAACAATTCAGTTTAGAGTAAATACAATTTTAATGTCAAAAAATTATTCTATCTCAAATAATTCAGTTTAGCATAAGCACGCAGTTTAAATGTAAGTACAGTTTAATTGTCAAAAACATTTCTATTTCTAGCTATTCAGTTTAATCAAACAATTCAGTTCAGCATAAGTATACTGTTAGTTCTATTTAACCCATAGATAGGACCCTATCAGGTGCTACCACGCCTGGCCAGAGTGGACCTGGGAGTGATGGCAGTAAAGGAGTACTCTGCATTCCCCAAAGCTCCAGCATTAATGGAACCTCACCATCAGATTGTTTAGTATCATATCCAGGACTCTCATTGGGGGGTGGTCTTACCCCTCTGCAGAGGTGCAGTCGGGGTATTTTACAGCCCCAGCTGACTGGACAACCAGATTCTTTAGCATTTAGGTAAAAAAGGCTTTGTGCCTTTTCTGTCATTCGTTTTTTTACGACTAAATAAAAAAAGGAAAATTAACTTCACAGAACATCCGCTAAGTATCCTAATTCTAAAATTTCTTGACCGATGTCGCGTTATCTCATCAATCATTTTCACACTTTACATAATCGAAGGACGGAAACTCGATACATAAAATGAAAATGGCTCTTCATTAAATATTGGATTTCTTAATTCTACGGCAGTCACAGATTATTTTTTTGGCAGGCAAATGAGCCTTTTGCCCTTATATGTGAACGATATCATTTTACTTTGAACCACATACAAAAAAAAAGTTTGTAATTTTTTTATTTTTAGACAAAGTAAATTTCATTTCTCTAGGAAATAACATCTTTTAATCGGATCAAATTTTAGTGGAGGGAGTTGTGTCATGTAGTGGCTGATGTGATGGACTTCAACATCATATTAAGTGAGTTTAAACTTCAGTCGTGCTATTGTCTTCCATTTCGAATACACCTAGGGCAAGGTATCAACTTCCTTATCCTTCAAGCTATGGATTATTTAGTACCACAGCTTATCTTCTACAAGGATGGATTCAACATTAAATAACCTATGAAGGTTGATATGCCATAAAACAAAGAAACAAAACCAAATTTTGATTTGGTTGGTTGGGTTTTATGGCATATCAACCTTTGTAGATTATTTAATGCCAAATCCATTTTTATGCAAATAGTTCTATTTCAAACAATTCAGTTTAGCATTAGTACACAGTTTGTGAAAAACATTTCTACTTCAAGCTATTCAGTTTAGTCAAGCAGTTCTAATTCAGTTTAGTGTAAGTACAGATTTTGTTTACACACAGTTAAATGTCAAAACAGTTCTATATTAAACAAATCAGTTTAGTGTAAGTACAGTTTCAATGTCAAAAAACAGTTCCATTTCAAATAATTCAGTTTATCCTGTGCACACAGTTTAAATGTAAGTACAGTTTAAATGTCAAAAACATTTCTATTTTAAGCTATTCAGTTTAGTCAAACAATTCAGTTTAGCATAAGTATACTGTTAGTTCTATTTAACCAATAGATAGGGCCCTATCAGGTGCTACCTCGCTGGACCAGAGTGGACCTGGGAGAAATGGCAATGAAGGAGTGCTCCACATTCCCCAAAGCCCCAGCATCACTGGAACCTCACCATCAGATTGTTTAGTGTCATATCCAGGAAACTCATTGGGGTGGGGTCTTACCCCTCTGCAGAGGCACAGTCAGTGTATTCTACAGCCCCAGCCAACTGGGCAACCAAATTTTGAGGAACTGATTTTCCTTTGAGATTTTCACTCTTAGACTATATTATCATTGCCTCAGTAATTATTTGTATTTGATAGGAACACTTGAAACCATAGAACTGTGTGCAAATTATTTGTATTAGATTGGAATACTTGAAACCATAGAACTGTATGCAAATTTTTTGGATTAGATTGGAATACCTGAAACCATAAAACTATGTGCAAATTATTTGTATTAGATTGGAATACTTGACATCATAACAGTGAGCAAAAAAAATCTCTTAAACAACTGCACAAAAAATGTTAATGTACAATGAATACAATTCCCTAACCTCTTGGCATAAAATAACCCTAGACGAGTTGATATGCCATTAAAATCAATCAAATTTCTGACTAATATTTATCCAACTTTGTCATGTATGATGTATTTTTTCTAAAAGAATGAAATGAAATTCTCTAAAATCAATGATTTTGAACATACTTTTCTTTTGGACAACCAATCATAACTGATAACACAAAAACTTAACACTCAGTCCTGTGATTCATTGAAGTGTTGAAGAAATGAAAAGGAAGAACAGATAAAAAAGAATACAAGAAGACACTAGAGGACAATTCAACAGTATAAAATAACCTTTGACAGGTTGACATGCCATTAAATTCAACTGATCAATCAACAAATTTCTACCTAATATTTATCTCGTACATCAATATCATCAATTTTTTTTGTAAGAAAATTGAAAAAAAAAAGAAAAAAGATTCTCCTGAATCAAGGATTCTGAATATAGCACGATTATTACTGATAACACAAAACCTTAGCACCCAGTCCTGTTATTCTGTAAAATGTTGAAAAGATTGAAAGAATACCAGAAAACATTCTAGGACGATTGAACAACTTTTCTGCAAAAATGCATTGTAAACAACGAAGAGGAAAATAAAAGTCAAAAGACATTTATAGGAAAGGATGAAAGAAAACGAGATTATTGGGCGTTTTAATTTTGAGAAATGCAATGAACTCACTGTGAAAATAGCTGCCTCATTGTTGTTGCCAAACATTGACGTGTCTGTTGGATGGCAGTGAAAAAGTTAATTCAAGCTGATGATGAATCAACTGAAGATTTTCGTTTGGATTCTAAATGGGGTTCATTGGAAATAGAACTGAATTGGCCGATCACCAACGGGTAAGGGATGAAGTGGTAAAAATCTTTTATTAAGAGAGACAGACAGACAGAGACAGAGGTATACAGAGAAGAGAGAAGAGAGTAAAGCACAGAGAAATAAGAGAAGAGAAAGAGAGGTACAGACAGAAAGAAAGGAAGAGAAGGAAAGTAGGAGAAGGAGGAGGAAGAGTAAGAAGATGAGGGAAGAAGGAGAGAGGAAAAAAGAAAGAGGAGATGAGAGAAAAGAGAGAGAGGCATTCACTGAAGGAAAGGAAGAGAAAGATGATGAGGAATGTAGGAGGAGAAAGAGGCTGAGGAAAGTAGGAGGAGAAAGAGAGAGGGAGGAAGAGAAAGAACATGAGGGAAGGAGGAGGCATAAATAGGAAGAAAGAAAGAAAGAGGAGAGAGAAGAGAGAGAGAAGAGAGAGAGAGGCACACACAGAAAGAAAGAAAAGGATGAGAGGAAGGAGGAGGCACATAAAGAAGATGAAAGAGGAACAGAGAGATAAGGGGAAAGAGAGAGGTACACAGAAAGGAGGAGGATGATAAGGGGGGGTGAGGAAAGTAGGAGACATAAAGAGAAAGGAGGAGGAAGAGAAAGAAGATGAAAGAGATATAGAGAGAAAAGAGCAGGAGAAAGAGCAAAAGAAAAAAATGAGAAAGAAAGAGAGAAGAAAGAGGGATGAACATAGAGAGAGAGAGGGAGAGAGAGAGAGAGAGAGAGAGAGAGAGAGAAGATATGGAGAAAGATAGAAAGAGTGGGATGTATAAAGATAGGGAATAGAGAGGGATACAGAGAGAGGGAGAGAGACAGAGAGAGGAGAAGAGAGAGAGAGGAGGAGAGAGAGAAGAAGAGAGAGAGAGGAGGAGAGAGAGAAGAAGAGAGAGAGAGGAGGAGAGAGAGAAGAAGAGAGAGAGAGGAGGAGAGAGGAATAGACAGAGAGAGGAGGAGAGAGAGGAATAGACAGAGAGAGGAGGAGAGAGAAGAATAGACAGAGAGAGGAGGAGAGAAGAATAGACAGAGAGAGGAGGAGAGAAGAATAGACAGAGAGAGGAGGAGAGAGAGGAACAGACAGAGAGAGGAGGAGAGAGGAATAGACAGAGAGAGAAAAGGGAGATATATATATATATATATATATATATATATATATATTGATAGATAGATTGAGAGAGAAGAGAGAGACGTAGAAGAAGAGATGAATATATATATAGAGAGAGAGAAGAGAGTGGTATACAGATAGAGAAGAACAAAGAGATATACAAAGAGAGGGATATATATATATATATATAGAGAGAGAGAGAGAAAGAGAGAAGAGAGGGGGATGTATATATTATATATAGAGATAGAGAGAGAGAGAAGAGAGGGATATATATATATATATATATATATCCCTCTCTTCCCTTGTGTGTGTGTGTGTGTATATATATATATATATATATGTATATAGATAGAGAGAGAGAGGGATATATATATATATATATATATATATATGCACAGAGAGAGAAGAGAAGGATATATATATATATATATATATATATATATATATATATATATGTGTGTGTGTGTGTGTGTGTGTGTGTGTGTGTATATAGATAGAGAGAGAGAGAGAAGAAAAGATGGTTTGGTGTCTTTGTTTAATGGCATATCAACCTTTGTAGGTTATTTAATGCCAAAGCCATTCTCCTAGAAGAACAGTAATGGTACTATTTAACCCATAGCTGGGAGGATAAGGGGGTTCATACCTTTCCCAAGGGTATTTGCCTGAAAGTGAACGTAATAGCACAATTGGAATACGAACTCGCGTACTACAATTCTGCAGTCCATCGCTTTAACCATTACACTGCGAGGACACCTGCCAGAGAAGAAAAGAGGGATATATATATATAAAGAGAGAGAGAGAGAAAAGGGAGAAGAGAGATTTAGAGAGAGAAAATGAAATGGCATTAACCTTAAAAAGCTTTTTAAATCCAGTGAAAAATCTCTTATTTTTATGGAAAATATTTTTAATTTCTTTTCTAGATTTGTGAAATGTTTGTCTTCAATCAAAGTAATAGGGCATCACTTGAGGTGTAATGGTTAACAACCTAAAAGTAATAGGGCATCTCTTGAGGTGTAATGGTTAACAACCTAAAAGTAATAGGGCATCTCTTGAGGTGTAATGGTTAACAACCTAAAAGTTAATAGGGCATCTCTTGAGGTGTAATGGTTAACAACCGAAAAGTAATAGGGCATCTCTTGAGGTGTAATGGTTAACAACCTAAGCTATCAAATCATTACAAGTGAGTTTGATCCTCAGGTATTTTGGATATGACACTAAACCATCTAATGGCGAGGCTCCAGTTCTGGAGCTTCGGGGAATGTGAAGTACCTTTTTATTGTCATTGCTCTCAGGTCTACTCTGACCCGGAGTGGTAGAACCTGTTAGGGTCTCAAATGTCCAAGATATGACACTAAACTGCATCTGATAGCAAGACTCCAGTTCTGGAGCTTTGGGGATAAGGAATACCCCGTCATTGCCTTTACTCCCAGGTCAACTCTGACCTGGTTTGGTAGTACCTGTTAGAGTCAAATAAAACTGTTTTATCATTTGTTCAACTTGAAACCCTTTGTGCTGAATAGAATTACTTGTGTTAGATAGCAATATTTGAAACTATTTAACTGTGTGCAAATAAAACTATTAGTGTTAGATAGCACTACTTGAAGTTATTTAATTGTGTACAAAGAAGCTCTAGCTCCACTAAGTTAGGTCGTTTGGTTTGGTTTGGTTTTATGGCTGATCAACCCTTATAGGCTATTTAATGCCAAATCCCGTTTATTAAATGAAAGTAAATAAGAAAGATAACAGATGGAATGAATATATAAGATTGTAAACACATTTTGCTGATAACATTTTTAAACAAGCCTCAGCTCATTTTTGTTCACAGTTAAATGGTTTCAAGTATTCTGATCTAATATGAATAATTCTATTTACTATTAATCCTTTGTTTGCACACAGTTAAATGGTTTCAAGTACTGCTATGTAACAGTAATAATTTAACATCAGTCATTTGTTTGCACACATTTAAATAATTATACATGATATATAAGAGATTAGTTTGTTGGTAATTTCATTTTCAAACGAGAACTAATTTGTTTGCATACTAGTATTGCTATTAACACCAATAATTCTATTCAATATTAATTATTTGTTTGCACACAGTTAAGTGGTTACTAGTATTGCTATTAACAATAATTATTCTTTTCAATATAACTCTTTCGTTTACACACAGTTAAATAGTTCCAAGTATTGATATGTATCACTAACAATTCAATTAAAAACCAGTCATTCGTTTGCACATAGTTAAATAACAAACAGCTCTATTTCAAGCAATTCAATTTAGCATAAGTCATTTGTTTGTACAGAGTTAAATGTCAGACAGTTCTATTTGACCTATAGATAGGACCCTATCAGGTGCTACCACTCCAGACTAGAGTGGACCTGGGAGTGATGGCAATGAAGAGGTTTTCCACATTCTCCAAAGATCCAACATTACTGGAGCCTTACCATCAGATTGTTTAGTGTCATATTTAGGACACTCATGAGTGGAGTCTTATCCCTCTGCAGAGATGTAGTCAGTGTATTTGAAAGCTCTCTCTCCCCCCTCCAGCTGACCGGGGTAAGCTTCACTAGCCTATATCTGTCTAAGACACGATACATGAGGAGCACCAAACACAACTAAACCAGGGGTTATGGCATGAGACACATCTGGATAACAGAGTTTTAGTGTTGTAGAGTTTGTTAATAGCTAATATCTAATGATATCCATTTTCATTGCTCCAAGTTACATAAGAAATAATAAAATCCTGGAATCTTTGGTTTAAAATGAAATTTACATATACATATATATATATATATATATATAGTCATCCACAGACAGTATATATATATATATATATATATATATATAAACACATACACACATATATATATATATATATATATCTCACACACATATATATCACACACACACACACACACACACACACATATCTCACACACACACACATATCTCTCTCACACATCTCTCTCTCTCTCACACACACAAATAATATATATCATGCACACACCTATACATCACAAACACATACGCACATATATACATATATACATATATATATATATATATATCAGTGTCCTGCAGTAGAACACTACTGGAGAAGCAAGAACGAACTCATAAGTGATGTTCTTTTATGGAACCCTACATAGCCACTTACCTCCCATCTCACAAACCATGCAAGTAAGACAAACACGACATGTGGGACATTGCTGGAGAAGCAAAAACAAACTCATAAGTAATGTTCTCCTAAGGACCTCTCCACATGGATATGCTAGCGTTGGCTGACTAGCAGGAACTTACCAACAACTACTCTCTGCGGACATAGGATGTAATTTGGAAAACCTGCTGGGAGCGATGGATGATAGCAAGAGAGAGAGATAGTCAGGGAAATCCATGCTGGCAACACATGATGATGATGATATATGTGATGATTGTTAAGTAAAGCCACGACAAAGAATGGGATTTTATTGAATAAAAGAAGTTTTCACATACAAAAAAAAATATATATTTACACATTATCGCAATCATGAGCGACACATTTTTGCCAGTGACTATATGTCACATTTGTAAGTTATATCCTAATATCAGAGATGAATGTTAGTGGCATGGCAGTAGAGGGTGAACTTCAATGCCAATAAACCCTGTTCTTTTGCCTTTTTTGCAGATGGCAAATGAGTAGCCGTCTGTCATAAAAAAAAGAAGAAGCATCATTGAACTCTCCCATGATAAAAAATTGATGCTTTCTGAATATTTATAGTGACCAAACAGTAGATGTGTTGTATACTGACCTTCGACCCCGCCAAACATGCCATTCCAAAGTGCTGCACCGGAAGGAAGTGACACTTTCCAATGGCAGTTATGGGAAGAAATCGCGTAGGCGGGCTTGGCTGACAATATGGGACAAGGTAAAATCCCATGGTACAGTTATAGACTGATGCACCGGAAGAGAATGACCTGTGAACTGCATGACAGTTATTTCCGCTTGATGACGATCAAACATGCAATTCTAAAGATATTGAGTGGGCGATTGAACTATTATATAACTCGGTGAAGACAGGAAGTCAGTGAGTTTCGGAGACCAGACCCGTTGGTGACAAGATGTGGTAGAGAAAGCCAGCACTCAGCAGAAAGCTGGGCCCCCGGGCCTCCGGCTGAGCATCAGAAGAACGAGAAAGACACAACGCTGATGGCCATAAGAGTCGGGGGTCAATATATTGCAGTTCTGTTTGGTCTCCAACTCCATCACACACACAACCCTTTCAAATAAAGTGAGAGGTATATTTTTTTAAAGAAGTCTTCGCTCGTCATTATTATTGTGTCGTTATGATTCTTTCTGCATGAATCTGCATATGAGTATACAACAGATGTAGCACATGGTGTAATGGTTATCGTCGTAGGAAATGGACACGGCGACACGAGTTCAAATCCTGAACGAGGCTGATTGCATTTCACATAGCACTAATACCCTTGGGAAAGGTATGAATCCAATTATTCTCCCTCCAGCTATGGGTAAATAGTAGGACGGACTAGGTTCTTCAGCCTTGGTTAGGCAACTAGTCTAGGAGAAGGAAAACTCTGAATTCAAACCTGTTAAACTCCGCTTAAAAATTGACCTTGTGTCATATTCTGCCCGAGCGGAGGGGGTGGTAAATAGGGTAGCACAGTTAGGCGGTGGGCAGTCCATTTGAGTAGTGGCAACAGCAGTCTGTCAACCCACAAAATCAACTAATCTGTGTGAATTGGGCTGATAAAAGACTACAAGAAGAATAATTTTCTAATGACAATGCTGTTACTACGGAGATGATTAACAAAAACTTTTTTTATGTGCACATTTCTTTTTTTTCAGAGGTATCTTTTTAACATCTTAATGATCATACAAGCTAGGAGCACCCTGCTCCATAGATGACAATGATCAATCACTCTCTGGGCTAACTGATTTATAACTTCTAGAACCCCTTAGTCACCTGATCAAGATTATCCAATCATAGCCAAGTTCTTAAATTGATTCCAGGGTTGCCATCTGTCAATTAAACTTATCTGACATGAAAGGTTTTCTCTTTGGAGACAAATGTTTAGATCTTTTTAGATTGTCTACGCAACCACTCAAATAGTTGTAGAATAATAATAGCGCTTTCCACCATAATCTCTATGCAATGACGAGCCCGTATTTGGACAGTCAGACGTCACAGCCCATGCAATGCAATAACGTGCCCATATGTGGACAGTCAGATGCTCAATAAATAGTCCTCCTTCTCCTCAAGTAGTTGTCTTCTCTGAGCATCAGTCGTGTCACAGAGATCTCCGGCTCTCCAGTTGTTGGGTCGCACTTCGTCCAGCAATGTTTGATTGGGGCACGGTTCTGGTCGACTATGCCTTGGCACTGGAGATCCCTCTGGCCTCAGGGGGGGCGTCCCCCTAGGGTTTAACCCTCTTTTGGGGGGGGGGGTAATTGACTGGTGCCTGAGGCGCTGCTTTTTAGGGACTGCCAAATGGCCAAAATTCACATTTACCAGCTCTATGGAGACACTGAGTGCCGTCTAGAAGACTTATCAAATGTGATAAGGATAAAAATGATAAGGATAAATAGTGAAAGAGACTTGAGAGAATCTGGGCTGTTGATGATGATGTTTCATTAAAAAATCATTAATCCACAATTATATTGTTTCAAGTATTCTTATCTAATATTAAACATTCTTTTAACAGATCTTAAATTTCTTTATTTCAATAGATTTTAGATTTATTTTATTTCAATTCAAATAATGATAATGATAATAATACATGCATTGGAAATGATTTTTACAATAAAAATGCATCAGAAATGGTTTTACAATAAAAATTCATTGGAAATGATTTTTACTATAAAAATGCATTGGAAATGATTTTTACTATAAAAATGCATTGGAAATGACTTTTACTGTAAAAAATGCATTGGAAATGATTTTTACAATAAAAATGCATTGGATAATGATTTTTACTATAAAAATGCATTGGAAATGATTTTTACTATAAAAATGCATTGGAAATGACTTTTATTATAAAAATGCATTGGAAATGATTTTTACAATAAAAATGCATTGGAAATGATTTTTACTATAAAAATGCATTGGAAATTACTTTTACTGTAAAAAATGCATTGGAAATGATTTTTACTATAAAAATTCATTGGAAATGATTTTTACTCTAAAAATGCATTGGAAATGATTTTTACTATAAAAATGCATTGGAAATGACTTTTACTGTAAAAAATGCATTGGAAATGATTTTTACAATAAAAATGCATTGGATAATGATTTTTACTATAAAAATGCATTGGAAATGATTTTTACTATAAAAATGCATTGGAAATGACTTTTATTATAAAAATGCATTGGAAATGATTTTTTCTATAAAAATGCATTGGACAATGATTTTTACTCTAAAATATCAAAGAATTCAATTCGACCCATAGATGATTACCTAACAGATATTATTTACAGAATCAGAGCAGAGTTGAAACTATTAGCAAAAAAAAAAAAAAAATTAATGTGACTCTACACTCCTTAGAGCTCCAGTACTGGTGTCTCACCACCAGATACTGTTTAGTGTCATCATTAGGACATCATTTTTGTAAAGTGAAGGAAGCATTAAAATTTACTAACAGCCATAATACATCTGTGAATGCTTATCAAGAAAGATGGCACATTTAGCAGACACACCTTTTCTTTTTTAAGAGAACAAACAAAATAATTATTACAAAAGACCACCCTCACTATCTCATGCATCCCCAACTCAGCAAAAAAATTAGTATTTTTGAATGGCCCATCCTGTGAAAGATCTGGCAAATTATTTCTTTCTTCTTGGAACTAAATCTGAAATTAAGTAGAATGAAAAGAAAAAGATTTTTTAAAAAGAAGAAGAAAAAAGCGACAACAAAAAACAAAAAGATTTGACAGTTTCAAAATTTAAACAAATGGACGCATTCAACTTGTATTGTTTCTGAAACAAAAACAGAAAAAAGTTTCTAAAAAAAAATAAATAAATAAAAAAAATGTTTAAAAATGATTTTAAAAAGAAGTTTTTGTAAAAAAAAACCAAAGTTCAAGACAAAAGTTTTCAAGTTGAAATAAAACATTGAACCTCCCTCCCACTTCAAAACTCATTCAATCATAAAATTAAAATGTTTTCATCTCTAATCTGAAATATCATATTAAATCAGGTGTTCATATTTGATTGTTAGAGTTGCATTATCTCAAAATAATTCCTGATTATTGACTATCCCTCTCTTCCTAATTTTCAAATAGATTTTTATAGTAAAATCAAATTTTGCTAAAATAGGACTTAGTGATTCAAAAACGACGGCTCTTACGTTGTCTGTTGTGGTGTGTTGATAAACAGAACTTTTCTTTTAACTACAAATCTCCATATCACATACTGTACACAAAGATCATCTTTTCTGCTTGTCAATCTAAATCCGAATTCTTTGATTTATTCATAGTTAGACTTGGTCTTTCTTTACGGCATTTTTCAAGGGGTGAATAAGCACTCAAACCGTAATATTATCTGCTCTCAACAGGGACTCAGCCTGTGTCCAAAAATAGAGGGCAGTGAACATGCCCGACCTTGTAATTTAAACCTAACTGGAGTCGAATGTTGCATTTGAACACCTCTCTGCATAATAGGCTATTCCATGTGGAGTCCTTGAGTGAATAGAGAAAGCTTGTTACCATGGTGAAAAATTAGGGTCCTGTTTGAATATATAAAGATCAAAACAGGTCCTGTTTAAGTTGACACTGGATGATGGATGGCCTGCTAAAAAGCTGAATGTTTGGTGTTCCTATATCTGGTATGCAGCAAAGGTTCAGTTTGAGCAAGTGTATTTGCAAGAAGTGTAAGGTCATCTGCATAGACCGCATCAGTAATAGTTTCTTTAGGATATCATTTAATAAATATCAGTTGACGGTTTTAAATAAAAGCTTTTATTGAATTGAATAAAAGAAAATGATTCCACTAAGTTCCACTGAATATGGAATGACAATCATTCAGAGACCGATATATTGATACCTTGTCAGAGAATTGATTAAAAATCAATGAGATAAAAAAAAAAAATCAATATTGTCCTTTAAACTTATTTTTTTACACTTGTTTTACCTTCATGAAATTTTCTGGGTCAGTATGTAATAGTTTTTTGGGTTTTTTTTTATGTCGACCATTTTTCACTTTCAAATTTCACCAACACCTCGACTTCTGTGAATCATTTTTCTCCTAAGAAATATTTTGATTCTTTCTTTTTCTTCATTTCGTTTCTCTCAGCTTTTTAAAAGGCTAATTTCTAAAAATGTTCTTGTACAACTAATTTCAATTGGATTTCACCACCACCAATACCTGTCTACTGGTCGGTAAATATGTACACATATACTGATTATATACATCAATATATATCTATATGTATATATATATATATACACACATCAATATATATATCTTCCTCTCTCTCTAGATATATAATATCATAACAATGTTGGTTGTCACTATATCACTTTGTGGGCTTGTGGCAGACCAAATGCGGCATTTGGAGATTGCTCAATATCTGTGATAGAACTATTATATAATTATAACTATGATAATATATATGTTGATATCTCCGTTAAAATGTCTCAGACTATCTGATAATATTTCAAACATCGACATTATCAACAAAAACAAACATATATGACAATGCGTTAAAAATAGCGGTTATAGACAATCACTAGAATACACACCTCCTAACAGCAAACCAAAACACAGAAATAGAAATATAACTTGGTTCAACCCGACTCACAACAAATGTGTAAGATCAAACATAGGTAGGGATTTCCTAAATCTAATAAGAAGCAAGCACCTTCTCAATCATAGCCCCCTTAGATAAAATTTTCAACAGAAACAATATAAAGGTCAGCTACAGTTGTACAATTAACATATCTCAAATCATAAAAGGCTACAACCGAAAGATTGAAACCATCCACAGCAACCCCCCCCAACAAACAACGCAATTGTAGGGATAAAGAAACATGCCCCAACTCAGAAACTGCCAACAGAAAAACATAATATTCAGAGCCACTGTAAAAACCAACAACTCTATATTGGTGAGCTCATATCTACGTATATATTGGGATATAGGTTTGTATTGTAGAGAAGAGGAAAATCTCGTATTTTGTTTTGGTTCGCAATTTAATTCAGCACTGAATTTCACCCAATCTGGATGACTTATCCTATTCAGCCCGGACCTTCATTTCCGGCTAGCAAAACGGGTGAGCGACCAAACCCACTTTCTTCAGCATGAGACGGCAACCAGAACAGACGTGCCTCCGGTCGTCCCTGCTTAGCGATGATTTTTAGCTAGACAAGCCACCCAGTGTGAACATCTCACTGTGGCTTTAACACTAGCAGCAGCCACATGGACACTCACCGAGGGAACCATCTAATTTATGGATTCTTTACGAGGAATCCCAGTTGAACATAAATTAGAAACATTCAGCATGCCTTCCACAGGCACCACTTCATGTCACCCCAAAAACTTGGCTATGTCAATCCGAGCGTAACTCCGCTCTCGACACACTAGTCACCTTTTCACTTCTGGTCCATATGAATGGAGAAAACACACACTCTCCCCAAACATACCAGACACACAAAAATACACAGTGACTTTAAACATATCCCTCACAAGTCCAACAACACGCTGCCATCTCAACATCCCGCTAAGCCATTTCGTCTCAAACATCGAACAAGCCTAAACACCACGAGTCTTGCAGCACCAAAAACAAACCATATTCAAAGCTGCAAATAAAGAACTTTCGTTGTTTTGTTAAAGCAGAGTTTCGTAATTCATTTGTGTGCCTAAAAACAATAGTGTTCTCCTAAAAACCGCTATAGTATCTCTCTATCAATGCATTTATCTACGTAAGCGTTTTAAAGTCTTTTCTCTTTCACATCATGTCTTCTGTTTGTATTAACGGCTTTTTCTTTCTTTCTTTCTTTAATATCTTTCTTTTTTTTCCTTAAAATTGTCTTCTTTCTTGACATCATCTTCACTCACTCTCTCTCTTTTAACATCGTCTACTCTCTCTCTCTCTCTCTCAATATTTGTCTTCTCTCTTACATTGTCTACTCTCTTAACATCGTCTTCTCTCTTAACATCGTCTTCTCTCTTTCTCTTTTAATACTGTCCTTTTTTCTTTCTTTCTCCCTCAACATCGTCTTCTCTCTTAACAGGCATCTTTTTTTCACTCTTAATATTGTCTCCCCTCTTTCTTCCTTTCTTCCTTAACATTATCATCTTTCTTTCTTTCTTTAAAACGTTGTCTTCTCTCTTAATGTTATCTTCTCTCTCTCTCACTCTCAACATTGTCTACTCTCTTATCTTCTGTCTTTCTCTCTCTCTCTTTTAATACTGTCTTCCCTCTTTTTCTTTCTTTAAACCATTGTCTTCTCTCAACGTTATCATCTCTCTCTCACTCTCTCTCAACATTGTCTACTCTCTTATCATCTTCTGTCTTTCTCTCTCTCTCTCTTTTAACATGGTCTTTTCTTGTTCTCTCTTAATATTGTCTTCCCTCTTTTTCTTTCTTTCTCTCCCTTAACAGAATCTTCTTTTTTACCATCATCTCTCTCTCTCTCTCTCAATATCGTTTTCTCTCTCAACATTGTCTTCTCCTTTATCTCTTAACATCATCTTCTTTCTCTCTCTCTCTTTACATTGTCTTCTCTCTCTTTCTCTCTCTCTTAACATCATCTTCTTTCTCTCTCTCTCTTTACATTGTCTTCTCTCTCTTTCTCTCTCTCTTAACATCATCTTTCTCCCTCTCTCTCTCTCTTTACATTGTCTTCTCTCTCTTTCTCTCTCGCTTAACATCAACTTCTTTCTCTCTCTCTCTCACAACTTTCTTACCATCACCTTCTTTCTCTCTCTCAACATCGTCTTCTCTCTCTTTCTCTCTCTCTTAACATCATCTTCTTTCTCTCTCTCTCTCACAACATCGTGTTCTCTCTCTTTCTTACCATCACCTTCTTTCTCTCTCTCAACATCGTCTTCTCTCTTTAACTCTTAACGTCATCTTTTTTTTCTTACCATCATCTTCTTTCTCTCTCTCTTTACATCATCATCTCTCTCTTTCTCTCTCTCTCTCAATATCGTCTTCTCTTTCTCTCTCTCAATATCGTTTTATCTCTCTTTCTCACAATATCGTTTTCTCCCTTTCTCTCTCTCTTTACCACTTAACATCGTCTTTTTTCTTTCTTTCCTAATGTTTCTTCCTTTCTTTCGTCCTTCCTTTCTTTCTTCCTCTCCCCATGCAGGATACTTAAAGCAATCAATGAATATTCCCCCCCCTATCATTTGTTAAGCCTCTTCAGATATTGATGTACCTGTCCATCCATGAGACAATAGAAGATTTCTTTGAAAGACATATATTAGCTTCATTCAACAAAATGTGTGGATTCTTTTCGTATGGAAACACTTTTACGAATTATTATATCATTACTCTTTGAATTGTTGTAAGCTTATCAGTAGAATGAACTATCGATCTAATCTTTCATACAATCAAAAATAGATTTTTTTTTCATTGTTGCCGTTTGAAGTGTGTTTCTCTCTCTCTACCAATTAAACAAAATACATTTATCTCCAGCAGGTAAAAAGAAGATTTTTTTTTATATAAATTACCCAGACTTCCAGAACAGTAGCCTCATGTCAGGATGCAGTTTAGCATCCTACCAACAATATATATATATATATATATATATATATATATATATATATAATTTGAATGAAAGAGTAAAAATCATTTTCCAATGCATTTTTATAGTAAAAATCATTTCCAATTTTATTGTAAAATAATTTCCAATGCATTAAAAAATTGTTTCCAGTGCATTTTTATAATAAAAATCATTTCCAATGCATTTTTATAGAAAAAAATTAAGTCCAATGCATTTTTATAGTAAAAATCATTTCCAGTGAATTTTTATAGAAAAAGTCGTTTCCTATCCATTTTTATAGTAAAAATAATTTCTAATGCATTTTTATAGTAAAGATAATTTTCAATGCATTTTTATAGTAAAAATCATTTCCAATGCATTTTTATAATAAAAATCATTTCTAATCCATTTTTATAGTAAAAATCATTTCCAATGCATTTTTATAGTAAAAATCATTTCCAATGCATTTTTATAGTAAAAATCATTTCCAATGCATTTTTATAGTAAAAATCATTTCCAATGCATTTTTATAGTAAAAATCATTTCCAATGCATTTTTATAGTAAAAATCATTTCCAATGCATTTTTATAATAAAAATCATTTCTAATCCATTTTTATAGTAAAAATCATTTCCAATGCATTTTTATAATAAAAATCATTTCTAATCCATTTTTATAGTAAAAATCATTTCCAATGCATTTTTATAATAAAAATCATTTCTAATCCATTTTTATAGTAAAAATCATTTCCAATGCATTTTTATAATAAAAATCATTTCTAATGCATTTTTATAGTAAAAATCATTTCCAATGCATTTTTATAATAAAAATCATTTCTAATCCATTTTTATAGTAAAAATCATTTCTAATGCCTTTTTATAGTAAAAATCATTTCAAATGCATTTTTATAGTAAAAATCATTTCAAATGCATTTTTATAGTAAAAATAATTAAATTTCATATTTTATTCATTCTTCATTTCTCCCTTGCTTTCTCTACAATTCTGATTTCAATACTTTTTCAACAAATCTTGTACAATGATTCATTTAAACTGTTGTCCAAATCTCGTTTATTTAATTCTACCTTTATTATTATTATTTTTATATGACTTCTTGAGATGAAATTAATATTTGTAATTAGCAACTATTTTTTTTTTTTAACTCAGACAAATAAATAAAACAAAAATTTATCCCAATTTTTTTTTCCTTCCATCCTTATTAAATCAGATTGTTAATCACAAGAAATTAATTAGAGATAGGGGTGGGGAATAAAAAGGATAAAAGAGGAACAATAAAGAAGATTAAAAGATTATCCTCATCAATATCAATACAAATCCCCACTACCAAAAAAAAAAAAAAAAAAAAAAATCAATCATAAAATAGATCAATAGATTGAAGATATGGTTGTCAATACATCTACCTACCAATAAGTTGATCTGTTTATTAGCATATTTCATGCTAATTATATCTATTTACTGATCAATCAATTAGGGGAGGGGGTTAAGAGTAAAGATTAGCCATTAATATTCATTATGATTAAATCCATTATAAGAATTAAGTCGAATTTTTAGTCTCATGTTTCATTCCTTTGTTTTGATTAATAAATTTAATGACATATCAACTTGTAATGGGTTATTTATTGCAGAAATTTGATTCCTTTATAAAATCTTTGATCACCATCATCATAGCATGCTAACAGTATGAATTCCTGTGGCTCTCTCTCGCTATCCATCCCTATTGGCAATAACTCTTGATAAGTCCTCATGACGGCATCTAGTGTCTGCACAGAGCTGATGAATGAAACTTGTTACCACTCTGTTAACATTGGTCTGTCTGTGTGCGTATGAGTCCATAGTTGTAAGTAAAGTTGGCGACCGTAGTCGAGGGTGGCCCGAAGGCTCCCTTTTCGATAGCTACTACACCAAGGTGTAGGGAAGGGTGCTACTCCATTCCAGAAAATCTTGCTTGGATGGTTTGAGAGATAGGCAGTAAGTGGCTATGCAGTAACTGTTTCTGTAGGTTTCAGTTTCCAACATCTGTTCAAAACAGCATGCAGTATCCTTGTGTAATTTCCTTCAAAACCGCATGCAGGGTCCTTGAATGGCATATCAACTTCTTATGGCTTATTTATAGCGACCCAAAGACTCCCTTTTCAATAGCTACACCACTGAAGTAACAGAAACTCACCAAAAAGTGAGCAGATAGAAAACGCTCCAGAAGCCATTCTTTCCACTGAGCAGTTTTAACTCCATGCTTGTTTTGGTGTCATCAGGAGAGAATGTGCACCGTTTCGGGGCCTTCCTCTCAACGGTTTTATTTGCACATTGCCCCCCACCCATCACTGACATGAGGCCCCATTAAAGCAACCTGACAAATCAACGACTAACAGGCTGCTTTAATGGGGCCTCATGTCAGTGAGGGGGGCCAATGTGCAAATAAAACTGTCGAGAGGAAGGCCCCAAAACAGTGCACATTCTCTCCTGATGACCCCAAAACAAGCATGGAGTTAAAACTGCTCGGTGGAAACAAGAATGGCTAAAGGAGCATTTTCTATCCGCTCACTTTTTGGTGAGTTTCTGTTACTTGGTAAGCATAATCTCCTCCCTTGTTTTGAATTTCATTAAACTTCCATTGGTGATTTAACAACACTAGATAACATCTTTTCCAAGTCCTGATGATGGTTTATTAAAACCGAAACATTATAATGTTGACTTTCTTTCATGTTAAATTCCTCACTTAGGATTAGTTTGTTTTTCATTTTTTCCTACATATATAGACACATACATAAGTATATATATATATATATATATATATATACACACATACACTACCAGTCAAAAGTATTAGGCTATCCTAAAAAACATTTTTTGTAATTCATTGCATATGTTTTCACATTTTATGATAAAATTTTAAAAAATATATCTATATACATATATATATGCACATATATACATAGATATATAAATAGATTTATAGTACATACATCTGAATAGATTTACATAACTACATATATATATATATATATATATATATACACAACAATCTGACAAAGTCTGGTGGTGTCGTGAGATACTGCTGGGGTGCTCTGGGCTAGTGGTAATGATGGTTTAGCCCTGAAACCATGCTTGAACCCAGAGTCATCATCTGATGAAGGCTTTGTTAGAAGCAATGCTGTTGTACAAACATTAATTATAGTATGATACCTATATATATGTATGTACATCTGTGTGTGTGGGTGTGTGTGCCAACAAACATGTGCTTATATATATATATATATATATATATATATATGTGTGTGTGTGTGTATTTACTTAATCCCTCCACTACAAGCAGGATGTGACACAAGGTTAGTTTTTCATTCGAGTTTAACAGGTTTGATAAAGAATTTTTTTGTTTTCCAAGAAAAATTGTCATACCAAGTCTTCAGTACAATTTACCCATAGCTGCAGCAAGAATAGTTGAATGAAAACCTTTCTTAAGTGTATTAGCACTATGTGAAATGCATGTGTATATATATATATATATATATATATATATATATATATATATAGAATAAATGCATTCAACTATTCTCCTTTCAGCTATAGGTAAAATGTATGGCAGATTGGGCTCTATAACCTGGGCATGGCAACCAGTCTTGGAGAAGGAAAAGAATAGTTGAATGAAAACCTTTCTTAAGTGTATTAGCATTATGTGAAATGCATATATATATATATATATATATATATATATATATGAATAGTTGAATGTATACCTTTCCCAAGTTATGTATTATATATATATATATATATATATATATATATATAATACATAACTTGGGAAACATATACATTCAACTATTCCTACATGTATACATTTACAAATAATTATGGTTCATATACTGTATGTAAGTTCACCCAGTAAATTTTTTAACAAAAGACTGAAATGTCAAACATAAACATATCTATGTTTCAATCCCAGCTTCAGGATTCTAGCCTGATGAGCCACACTGAAGAGTTCTGATAGAACAAAACAGGTCTGTCTGTGGATGACAATATATATATATATATATATATATATATGTATTCTTATATGATCCAAGGAGGAAATCCAAGGGGTAAGAGTATCCAATTTGGGTGTATTTTGATCTTTTGGATATAATCAATAAATTTCTCGTCTTTTTCTTATGTGTTTGTAATTTTTACATCCATGACACCTCATTCAGCAACATGAAAGATTGTCCTTTTTCACTATTAAAATCCCGACATCCATACTTTATTTCCCGTATGGAGTCCCCATAGCGTAGTAAATAACGTCCTGGACAATGACATGACAGAAAGCGAATTCGAATTAGAGTTGTTCAATTGCATCCACTTTCGGAAAAATAACCAGGGGAAAGAAATGAATCTTCTCATCCAAGCACTTTTCTTCTACAAGGATGGTTGGCATCAAATAACCCGTAAAGGTTGATATGACATTAAACAAAGAAATGAAACCCAGTCTAATTTCCAACTTGGATGTGATATGTTTTTCCTGCACAAAATAATTTTCTAATCAGTAAAATGTGTATCATTCTTATCTGAGTCATCATCAACAAAATCCCTACGACTTTGAATCATGCATAATTTCTTTGAGAACCTGCTGATTACAGAATGACTGATAGCGCTCATCTCTACAGGTTTCCATGACAACCATCAAAATAAGAATATACAGCAAAATTGTCTAATTTGACATCAAAATAGCAAGAATCTTCTCGGCAAATGAAAAATATGGACAAACAAATGGAATATGATCTGAAATTTAAAATTCAACTACAGGTGTGGACGAAAGCTATCGTACAACTCAATACCAATATTTCCTCAACTGAAAGCAATGTCAACACACATATTGGTAAGACACGTTCTACTATTGACAGGTTATGACCGTATGAAAATCTGATCTCTCTGATGAAATAAAATCAGAATTCTTCCAAGTTGTAGCCTTGTCAGTACCACTATATGGTTGCACCACTTAAACTCAAACGAAACACCCGGAAATGCTTAGAGAAAAAGCTAGGTGTGAACTACACACTGATGCTATTTCCTGTTTTGAACAAATTCTGGAAGCAGCACCCTACAAAACAGCAGCTGTACAGTCTTTTGTCTCCCATCTGACAAACCATCAAAGTACGACAAACGAGACATGCCGGGCATTGCTGGTGAATCAGGAACGAACTCTCAAGTGAAGTTATCTGCTGAACTACTTCATATGGACGCACAAGTGAGAGCCAGCTTCCCATTAGCTAATGCAGACACTGGCGCCGTCTAGAGGACGTGTCAAGAATGGTGGTCAATCAGAATGGGTGGTGAGAGTTAAGGGAATCCAAGCTTGGACTGATGATGATGTAACATACTGACCCTCGACCGAGCCGTCAATCAAGAGATGCACCTGTGTAAATAAGCGGAAGAACAGTGGAAGTGAGTGGACGTGAGACAATTATATAACCAGGTGCCCGAGGCAGTTTGAGTCAGTTGGAGACAAGATACCAAATTGAGAACCGGCGGCAGACAGAGGGCTTTGGGCCCGCAGTGACCCACGGTTAAGCAACCAAGCCAAGATGAGAAAGTACAGCTATGGTCAGAAGAACTTGGGTCAATATGTAGCAGTCTGTCCCCGTCTCCAACGCACCTCTCACACGCAAGAAACATCACCCTTTCGAGAATAAAGTGTAAGAGATATATTTTTATAAAGAAGTGTGTTCGTTCGTTCATTGAAGTTGTCATTATTGTTGACTATGTTTCCGCGTATATATGTATATGTATACGTATAGTTGTATTGTGGCTATACAACAATAAGAGCTTAATCCCACATTTTAAATATCTCTGAAATTTTGAGGTTCAATTTCCAGTGTCTGAAGCAAAGGTTCTCAACTTGTTTTATCAATGACTCCCCTTTAATTCAACTGGTGAACCCTCATACCTCCCATCTGACAATGCATCAAAGTAAGACAAATTGGGCACTGAATGAGAATTGAGGTTGAACTTGTAAACACTGTTCTCAAATGAATTCCTACACCTGGACACACCAGTGTTGGTTGACCAGCAAAATCTTATATTCATCAGCTCTATGTGGACACTGGATGCCATCTAGAGAAAGATGATAATGTACACAGGCTATGGGAATAAACCCTGTAGACAAATCCCATGCAGGAGTTCCTAAAGCAGTACGACAACATCAGCAGCATGGAAAAAGAACTGCCACATGGGCAACTGCCTGCCATCATAGAATTCATTGGATAATTAAACTCCTTGTTTTTATAATTGACTTGTTTTAATGAATAAAAACGTCCCAAATTTACAACTCAGCCATTGAACATGACATCTTTTTTGTGGTTGGGGGAGAGAATGACTCAAGAAATATGGCTGATGGCCAAATTGTTTCTAATTGAAGATGTAATTGGGAGTAATAACAATGAAGGGGTACTCCATACTCCCCAGAACTGGAACTTCACCACCTGATTCAGCTTAGTGTCATACCCAGAATATTTATCTGGAGTGGGGTGAATGTATGCGTTTCCCTAACCCCTCTACTCAAGCAGGATGCAACCAAAGGTCAATTTTTAAGTTTACGGGGCTGGTTGTCATACCGAGGTTAAAGGACTCAGTCTACCCGACTATTAAGCCATAGCTGGAGGGAGAAAAGTCAGATTCCTTCTCCTAGACAGGTTGTCATACCAAGGTTAAAGATACAGTCTGACCTACTATTTATCTATAGCTAGAGGAGGAGGAGGAGTTCAATTCATACCTTTCCTAAGAGTATTAACATTGTGAGAAAGGCAAACAGCCTCATCCAGGGATTGAACTCACTTTTTCGTACCCATTTCCCACAGCAATAACCATTTACAACTAGCACCTCGTCGGTGGTGTATATAAGTACTTTAATTATTGGTGTATAAACATGGTGAGGTATGTGGCAGGAAAAGAAAGTTCATTTCATAGGGGTGCAGATTATACACAAGAACTAAGTTTTGAGCTGTAAAGTATAGAGCGTCTTATACACAAATAATTACGGGATAGAATTCTTGTGTATAATCCGCACCCCAAACTTTTGAGCAATAAAATCTGGAAAAATAGTGCGTCTTATACACAAATAATTACGGGATAGAATTCTTGTGTATAATCCGCACCCCAAACTTTTGAGCTACAAAATCTGGAAAAATAACACATCTCATACATAAATAATAGTGGTGTTACATTGGCACCCCAAGTGGTGAAATGTTTAGCAAGCTAGACTAACAAACCTTCACAAGGGAGTTTGAATCTCGTTGGCTGTCCTATTTAGATGGCCTTGTGCCACATGTAAGTAAAAAGCTTAGTAAATTACTACTTATGGTATTACATTTTTCTTTTTTTTTTTTTTTTTTGTAGATTACCACAAAATTAACACGAATTTTTCATGGATGGGATATTCTGTCCAGACACCTTTTTTTTTCTTTTGCATCCCTGACAACATTTTATGCCCTTGCCGTTAACCATTCCCACCAATAATTGTTTGTAGGTGGATCTTTGTTTTTTTTTGTTTTTTTTAGTTTTTTTTTTTTTTTTTCACCCTGTCATAATATTTCAAAATCTTTTCCGCTTTTGTCTGAACATGTTACAGTTGTGAGGAGGGAAAAAAATAAAAGAAAAATGGCGACTCAACTACAAAGCTATTGTTGAGAGAGAGAGAGAGAGAGAGAGAGATCTTTTTTATGCAGCAATTTCATTCTGCTTAAATTACCTAGACCGCCTTCTTTCGTCCTTTTTTTTTTTATTTTCCCCAACCCCTTTCAACACAACAGGAAGTGATTAAAAAAGAAAAAGTTCTAAAAAAAATAACCAAATACATATGAGATTTCTATTCATTCGACCTTTAAACCCAGATTTGAAGATTATCAATGGACAGAATGTATGTGGTGGGCCCACTTCCAGTGCTAAAATTAAAACAATTAAAAAAATAAATAAATAAAGAGGATTTCTTCAACCAAGAAAATAGAGAACAAACTTTAGGTTGCATAGATGTACATGTTCGATCCTTTGTTGAATGAAACCATAGAAATATAAGTATAATATTTAGCGATGGAATATTATTTGGTTATGTTGATATTACGTTGGTTGTTATCCCCTCGCTAAATGTTGATGGAAAATAAAGGTGGTGGAGAAGAACGAAGACGCCGTTAGATTTTATATGAAGGTTTTAATGGTAGCATGAAATAAAGGGTATACGCTGGTATGCTGCAAGTCTCGTAGGAAGAAAAGAAGGAAGGAAGTTGTTATGGAGTATCATCTAATTCATATTCAACTAGGAACCCTTGGTCTAGAAGAATAGATGCAAGGGGTCCATAAATCAGATGGCTCTCCTCATGGTGGTGTGATGCTGCTGCCGTTATTGAAGAGCAGAGAGTAAGACGTCTGTTTTTATTGAAGAGTTCTGAGGAAGAGACAGGGTTTTGGCGGCTTTCCCCAATTTTTGGTGCTGCTCGGAAAGATGGTCCGGGCTGAATAAGATAAGTATCCTGATTGGGGTTAAAATATACGGCGACCCTAACGGTCAAATTGAATTACAAGCCAAACAAAAATACGAAGTTCTTTCTGCAACAAATACAATAGTAGTTTTATTAATAGCCACTGGGCTAGTGGTCGGTTGGGTGGGTTTTTTTATGGCATATCAACCATTGCAGGTTATTTAATGTGTAGGGGGACATGTTATTTGGTAGATATGTTTGGTCCCCCAAAATTTACGTTGTAGTTTTTTTTTATATGTTTAGTTTAGTGTGTTATGTTTGGAAAAAGGCAAAATAAGCACATGGAGACAAATGTAGTAAATGAAGTAATGATATGAAAAATGTGTAAACGATATGAAACGACCCGGACTAAAGGAACATTCAAAACGAGGCGACAAACAAAACAAATTTATACTCATAACAAAACATGCATTGATACATTTAAAACATTACTATGGTTCTATTATTGTTCGCGAAATAATCCTGTGTATATGTGTGTGTGTGTGTGTGTGTGTGTGTGTGTGTGTGTGTGTGTGAGAGAGAGAGAGAGAGAGAGAGAGAGAGACTAACAACTAAAACTACAGAAAGGGTTAAATAATAAAAGTGTCCTATTCATATCGACTACGTATTTCTAAATGTTCGTTTCTTTCTGTGATTCGACGCAATTGCTGTTTTCGAGGCTGGAAAAAGTCTCACCGACAAGGTATACTGAGGAAAGGAATGTTAGCATGGCCTATACATTTTGTGGCGTTTGACGTCTGTTGGTGAATAAGAGAGAGTGATAGTATTCTCTCTGGAAGTCACACTGGAAAGAGAGTGTGAGCCCTGCAAATGAAATTGTGAAAAAGAGAAAGAGTGTTTGAAGATGAAGTATTTATAGAAAATACGTGTCTTGGAATCAGCTCCAAAAAACGCAAGACGAAATTCAAATGTGGACATAGTTTTAGGCACTGATTACGTGGTTCTCCTAGCCAATGGTTTCCCCGATACTAATTGTTTATGTGCGTCCGCCATTTTTGTTTCAGTAACAAGTGGCATACCGCCCAACTTAAATTATAGGAGTGTAAGTCCTATAAATGCCAAATCATGTTTACACTTTTATTGAATATAGGATTTGTAAACACATTTGTGATATCATTTTTAAATGTCTGAGCTCGTTTTTTCTTTTCTTTTTTTTTTGCACACAGCTGAATGTGTTCAAGTATTGCTATATAAAAGTCACAATCTTTTTGCATGCATAGTTTGTAGGTAATTTCATTTTTAAATGAGTCAGAAGTAAGTAGTTTGCACACTAATATTGCTCTTGTTTCTACACAGTTAAACGGTTTCAATTATTCCTATCCAACACTAATAATTCTAGTCAATATTAATCATTGTTAGTTTAAACGCCAAACAGTTCTATTTGACCCAAAGATAGGACCCTATCAGTAGCTACCACTCTGGGCCAGAGTGGGCCTGGTAGTAATGGCTACGAAGGGGTAATCTGCATTCACCAAACTCCAGCATTACTTGAGCATCACAATCAGATGGTTTCGTTGGGGGTCTTACCCCTCTACACCTCCAGCCGACGGGTTTGGTTTGGTTTAGTTTCTTTGTTTAATGGCATATCATCCTTTGTAGGCTATTTAATGCCAAAGCTATTCTCCTAGAAGAACAGTAGTGGTACTATTTAACCCATAGCTGGGAGGATAAGGGGTTTCATACCTTTCCCAAGGGTATTTGTCTGAAAGTGATTGTGACCAATCAAGATTTGGTTTGGTTTCTTTGCTTAATGGCATATCAACCTTTGTAGGCTATTTAATGCCAAAGCCATTCTCCTAGAAGAACAGTAGTGGTACTATTTAACCCATAGCTGGGAGGATAAGGGGGTTCATACCTTTCCCAAGGGTATTTCCCCGAAAGTGAAAGTAATACCGCGACTGGAGTTCGAACTCGCTTACTACGATTCCGCAGTCTATCGCTTTAACCATTACACCACGAGGATACCCCCTCCAGCCGACTAGGCTCCTTGGTCTAGAGAAAGTTTAGATTCCTAGAAAGTTTGTCAGTCAAAGATGGAAGAATTATGATGAGAAAACCAAAATTATAAGTATCTACCAAGCCCTCCACACAAGTAGAATGTGACACAAGGTTAAATTTTTAGCAGTTTTGAAAAAGTTTTATTTCACAGTTTTCCTTCTTCTAGGTTGGTTGTAATACCAAGGTTAAAGAAAAAATAGTCTGTCCTACTATTGACCAATACGGGAAAATATTTAGATTCATAACTTTCCCAAGGGGATTAGCAGGAGGTGAATTGCAAGTAACCTCATCCAGGATTTGAACTCAGATTGCTCAATCAATTTTCTATGACAATAACCCTCTCTCGCCACTTCTCCCTATCGTTCATCGCCTCTGGCAGGTCTTCAGAGCTACATCCTGTATCCCCACATAGCTGCTCTATGTATGTTCGAGCTGGTCGTCCCGCTTTTGCTCGGCCATATGTAGGGATCCATAGGAGGACATCCCTTATGAGCTCGTCTCTGCTTCTCCAGCAGTGTCCTGCATGTCTGGTTCGTCTAACTTGGATAGTTTTTGTGATGGGAGGCAGGTGGCCGTATAGTTGGTGCCTTGTGGGGTGTTGCCGCTAGGACTTGTTCAATATTGCTCGCAACATTCTTGTGTAATTGCTGTCTAGCTTCTTCTCCAGCCGTTTTGTTAGCGTCCAAGTAGTGCAGCCATACAACAGTATCGACACAACCGCTGCCTGGAAGAAACTGCGTTTACTACCTATGAACGTTAATGGGTATGTCCCATTCCTCATAAATACGTTGGACACTATTGTGAGGTGGGTGAAAATATGCTGAGTAAGCATTCACCACAATCAGTGGTTTACCTTCTTCACACCGCTGGCATATATAGTATTTTGTTAATGTTATAAAGATTTCCATTTCTAATATCCGTTTTGGGTTATTTCTCATTCAGTCACTCTTCTGTTAGGTCACAACAATATATATATATATATATATAGTGTAACCCGAATATAAGAGAGTTGTCGAGACCGGATAAGAAGTCTCATATATCTAGGTTTCTCTTATATCCGGGTTAGGTCTATTTTGTTTAGGTAACACAGGCTCTAATTTGGGACCAGAGAAAATCTATCTGATATCCGACTTCTCTTATATCCGGGTTTCTCTTATATCAGGGTTACACAGTTCACTAATGTTTTCAAAAAATCAATATCATTTTGTAATCTAATAACTTAACCAGTCGTCAATTCAAATGATCTTAAATTTTATTGGTGCCCGTAAACGTCACTAAAAATTCTATTTTTAATGTTTAAAAAGTCATTTCTTTTCCTGTGAAGGTGAACCCTCCCCAAAAAAATGGAACATAAAAATTCTAGTTGTTTCTGCACATGCTGTTGAAATCTGGGATCATTTGAAGGAGAATTGGTTAATTTATCATGTAATATAATGGTCAATGTTCAATATTCAAACGCCACACGTTTCAAAAACAATCATCATCATGTCGTGCTGCTAGCACGGATATCTCTAACCCTCTCTCACCACTTCTCCCTATCGTTCATCGCCTCCGACAGGTCTTCAGGGATACATCCCGTATCCTCACTGAGCTGCTGTATGTATGTTCGAGCTGGTCGTCCCGCTTTTGCTCGGCCATATGTGGAGGTCTAGAGGAGTACATCACATGAGCTCGTCCCTGCTTCTCCAGCAGTATCCTGCATGTCTGGTTCATCCACCTTGGATAGTTTTCGTGATGGGAGGCAGGTGGCCGTATAGTTGGTGCCTTGTGGGGTGTTGCCACCAGGACTTGTTCAATATTGCACGCAAAAAGTCTTTATTCAGACTGTCTACTGTTTCATAGCCGGTCTGATACAAACACAAGAAGAAAGGAATTCCTATCTAATACTAATAATTTGTACAAAGTCATATGATTTCAAGTATTCATATCCAATACAAATAATTTTCAAACAGATCTATTTGTGACCCATAGATGAGGCTGTAATAAATACTACCACTCCTGGTCAGAGTGGACCTGAGAGTAATGGCATTGAAGGGCTACTTCTTGTGCCATAGAACTGGAGCATCACCACCGGATATATCATACTCGGGACACTTTTGGGTCAAGGGTGGAGGTTCTTATCTTTTTGTAGAGGATACAGTCAGTATATTCTATGCCCTGCCAAAAAGGCACAGTCTGGACTGAGTGGAAAGTTTTGGGAAAATGATTTTAAAATGTTAGAAAATACAGAAGAAAATAGTGGTGCTTAACAAGATCGAGAGAGAATGAACCAGAAGAGTAGGGAGGAAGCAAATAAGAATTGTGGGAGGAGAGAAAAGGAACTAAGAGAATGTAAGGAATTGACCCTCCCGAGCGTATCTTCTCACTTGCTGCTACAAAGAGGCACCCACTCCCCGACCAGACCGATTCACACAGATGTCTAACCCCACTTCTCTCTCTAGGTTTCAAAACTCGACCCACCAATAAATCCAAAATTATCTTTTCTTATATATCTTCTTAATCATTGCATCAGCAAGTCATATTAGAACACGTGTCACTAACTTTTATTTAATTTAAATCAATCTTATCCAAAGTCAATGACATGACTTGTTTACTTTGAATGACATCAGACCTCAGCAAGAATTACACCATATGAACTTTGGTGACAAAGTACACTTACACTCAAAGATTTGTAAAGAGTCTACAACCTCGCAAAACTAAATAATGAAATAATTGATAAAATTAGCTAATCACTTTGTTTTATAATTAGATTACAAAAGCAGAGCAATTTTTTTGAACCACTGTGTACATTTCAAATTTTAACAGCATGTATAAAACAACACAAAATTTGATGTTTTGTGGGTTTTTTTTTGACAGGTGTAGGAATCGCATTCACTGGAAAATAAAACGTATTCAAACAGTAAACATAGAATTATGAGTGGTTTCAAAACATGCTGTTAAAATTTGAGATCATTGGAATTCGTCAAATTATTAGATTATGAAATTGTCTTTCTCGAAAAATTTATTTGAGCCTTAAGCAATTACAAAAAAGATACAATTGTTTTATTGCAGAGAACGAAGACAGCATTGATGTTTCAAAATATAATCTGTTTTTTTTTTTTTTGTTTTTTTTTTCCTCTTCCTTTTATGATTGAAAATGTACGAATAGAGAGAAGGAAAGATGGCTGAGACAAATTACAAAAAAGATACAATTGTTTTATTGCAGAGAACGAAGACAACATTGATGTTTCAAAATATAATCTGTTTCTTTTCTTATTGAAAATGTACGGACAAAGAGAAGGAAAGATGGCAGAGACAAATTACAAAAAAGATACAATTGTTTTATTGCAGAGAAAGAAGACCACATTGATGTTTCAAAATATAATCTCTTCCAATTTCTTACTGAACATGTATGGACAGAGAGAGTGAGAGATGGTTGAGCTTGCTCACACAGAGGCATACATTACGGATTTTCTGTGAATCCTCTCTGCTTTCTGGATCGAAATCTACATGGTTAGATAATATTCTGGATGCCCACACAAATTTTCTCGGTCACCTCTTTTCCAACCTGCTTCTTACACATTATTTGTGGATACGCCCCCATCTAGCATGCAACCTATGCAATATACATGCTGTTTCGACCAAAACACCTGCATCCTGTTTACTTTAAGTAACAGGTGCTTTTCCTGTTATTTTTTCTTCCCAGCATTTGACTTCCTTTTCGTATGCTACCCATGCAATTTACACAGAATGTCAAAGGGGGTTTTCAAGTCAATATCCAACACAATATTTAGCTTACGTTAGTCCATTTTTAATTACGTAGAAACTCTAATTTATTGAACTTTCATTTTGTTTTTGGATTAAAAAAAGTTTCATGTGTAATGTTAGACTACATTGGGTTGCAAACCTTCTGGAGATCTAAGGAGGGTGGAGTCCCTCCCCCATGTTGCCATTACTCCCAAGTCCACACAGACTATGAGTAATAGTTTTTGCTTGAGTACCTTCAACTCGTCAAATCAGACTGTTTTAGAAAATGGTTACAATAATTTTAAATTATATTGGCTCTAAAAATATTGATATTGCAACTAAGTATGAAGTGTTTAGCTGTTTAAAATGATTGTGAACTTTATTAATACATTGGCTCTTAAAACATTGATATTGCAACTAAGTATGAAGTGTTTAGCTGTTTAAAATTATTGTAAAGGTACATTTTTTCAATTGTATATAATTGAAGACCGTAATTGTTAAACTGATTTTGGCACAAAATAACCCTATAACAGTTGACATGCAAGAAAAACCAATGAAACGAACAATTAAGAAAAAACACAAGATGTTTTTTTGCCACCCAAAATAGAAAAGCATTCTAGCAAACAATATGGATGCTGTTTCCTTTCTTTTCTTATTGAATTTGTTCGTAAATTAATATTGAACTAACAATCAATAAACAAGAAAAAGGAATTGAAGGTTTCAATGCAAGTAAACAACAGGAGATACATTCGCTATTAAACTACATATTCTTGGCTGTAGAATGTATTACGTAGTCAAGTTTAACAGGAGAGTCCATGTTTATAACAATATGTGAGGCCAAAAATAACCCCAGTTCCTCTAACTCGTGTCACTAAGTTCAGGCAAAATGAAAAAAAAAAAAAGAAAACAAAATTCAAATCACATGATGTGACTCAAATTTAACAGTGATTGCTGAAATCTAACTAAACATTTTTTTATTCTCCAATAAGTGTCAAATGGTAAATTTTATTTTGATTTTTTTAAAAACCTACTCCGAGTATAGATTTTATGATGACATCCATATATAAAATATTTTTTTAAAGGAAAAGAGAAAACAATCATCAGACACAATTCATAAACACTGTGATCTATGTTAAAGATATTGAACTAACTTTTCCTTTTCCTGACATCAATATGAGTAATTGATAATTATTAGCGTAAGAGTAGACGATCATAAAATGTTCCGTAAAAAAAAAAAAAAAAAAAAAAAAAAAAGGATATGATGACAGATTCATGAATCTATAATCAAAACAAGATAACAAAATATCTAATAATTCAGGGGCAGTCATCTTAAATATATAGATTACTAAATATTAGAAAAATTCTTCACTTAAATGACAAGGTGGATTGTAGATACCTTGATACAAAATAATAGCTAATTAAAGCAAAAATACTAGGTTCAATCCATATTAGAGGTACTGAATATATATGAATTTGTATTGGTTTGATTTGGTTGTATTTTATGGCATATCAACCCTTTTGTGTAATTTAATTCCAAATCATCTTATATGATTTGGTTTGGTTTGGTTTTGTTTCTTTTATTTAATGGCATATCAACCTTTGTAGGTTATTCAATGCCAAAGCCATTCTCCTAGAAGAACAGTAGTGGTACTATTTAACCCATAGCTGGGAGGATAAGGGGGTTCATACCTTTCCCAAGGGTATTAGTCTGAAAGTGATTGGGACATATCAAGGTTTGGTTTGGTTTCTTTGTTTAATGGCATATCAACCTTTGTTGGTCATTTAATGTCAAAGCCATTCTCCTAGAAGAACAGTAGTGGTATTATTTAACCCATAGCTGGGAGGATAAGGGGGTTCATACCTTTCCCAAGGGTATTTGCCCGAGAGTGAACGTAATAGTGCGACTGGAGTACCCTTGTGGGTACTTTAATTCCAAATCATCTTATATATATGATTTGGTTTAGTTTAGTTTGGTTTCTTTTGTTTAATGGCATATCAACCTTTGTAGGTTATTTAATGCCAAAGCCATTCTCCTAGAAGAACAGTTGTGGTACTATATATGATATCCATTAAACTTGTGTAATTGAAGGATGTCATGAAGAAATAAGACTTTAAAGTCGTTTTGATTTAGTCGTATTTAGAGTAAATTTTGGGTAGATTTTTTATGGTTTGATTTCTTTGTTTAATGGCATATTAACCTTTATAGGTTATTTAATGCCAAAGCCATTCTCCTAGAAGAACAGTAGTGGTGCTATTTAACCCATAGCTGGGAGGATAAGGGAGTTCATACCTTTCCCAAGGGAGGGTATTTGCCTGAAAGTGAACGTAATAGCGCGACTGGAGTACGAACTCGCTTACAACGATTCCGCAGTCCATTGCTTTAACCATTAAACCACGAGGTCACCCCCCCAAGTAGTACGTAGGTAACATTTTAAAATGAGTTCTAGCTCATTTGTTTGCACACAGTTAAGTGGTTTCAAGTATTCTAATCTAACACTAATAATTCTATTTAATATTAAACCTTTATTTGCATACAGTTAAATATTTTCAGGTTACTGGCATATCAACCCTTGAACGCCAAATTATTTTTATACATATGATTTTTGAGTGAATAGTTTGTAAGTAAGATTTCTAAATGAGCCAGACCTCATTTGTTTGCACACAGTTAAATGGTTTCCAGTATAATAAGTGATTGAATCGTTCTATTTCACCCATCAATGGGAACCTAACAGGTAGTACCACTCTCACTCAGTGTGGACCTGGAAGTAATGGCAATAAAAGGGTTCTCTACATCCCCCAAAGCTCCAAGACTAAATCCTTACAATCAGAGGGTTTTGTATCATATCAACGTCACTCGTTGATGGTGGGCGGGTCTTACCTCTTAGCAGAGGTGCGGTCAGTGTATTCTACAGCCTTAACCAACAGGACAGGAATTTTTATGAAAGTTTTTGACATTGGGTTGGCAAACACAAGATTCATGAAGGCATTCTTCAACACTAATAATTAATGAGGTCTTTGAGAAAATTTATGAAATACTTCGTTTGGTTTGGTTTTGTGGTATATCAACCATTATTGTTTATTTAATGCCAAATCCTCTTTTTACATACATATTAGATATGATTTGTAAACTTATTTTGTAGATACACACTGTTAAATGTCAAACAGTTCTATTTCAATCAATTCAATTTAGCATAAGTCATTTTTTTTTCCACTCAGTTTAAATGTCAAACTGTTCTATTTAACCCATAGATAGGACCCTATCAGGAGCGACCATAGTGGACCTGGGAGCAATGGCAATGAAGGAGTACTCCACATTCCCCAAAGCTCCAGCATTACTGAAGCCTCACCATCAGATTTTCTAGTGTCATATTTAGAACACTAGTTGTGGACGGGTCTTACCAATGTGCAGAGATGCAGTCAGTGTATTCAACAGCACCTCCTAGCCAACTGCATTTTGAAATATGTAAAGTTGACGACCTTAGACGAGAATGACCCGAAAACTCTCTTTTCAATAGCTACTACACTGAGGTGTAGGAGAAGCCGCTACTCCTTTCCCTGGAATCCTCTACTTTACCCTTGATCCTTACCTTATAGTGCTGAGTGCTAAGCAAGGCGGCATCAAGTACCATTTTTCAAGTCTTTGATATGACTCGACTTGGGATTGAACCTCAGTCTCCCAGACCATGGGCAAACACTCTACTCATTAGGCCAATATAAACAAGATGGAACAAAAAATGATAGCAAAATCAATTACAATATAATAAGTGATTTACTGTTAAGTCACTCTGAAAGTATTCCTTCTTAAGAACTCCAAACTGATAGCCTTGTGCCAGATGAAAATACTGGTTTCTTTTGGATCACAGAAGAATTAACTGTTCCCTACTTAAATGGGTGACAATTTTAGTATACATGAATCCATATTACAGTAGATTTCATTTCTTACTAAGAGCTCCACACTCATAGCCTTGTGCCAGATGAAAGAAAGCTTATAGCTATATTAAGCATTTAAGATAATGTAGCTTATTAACACTGTACAGAGTTCAATCCTTAGTGAGTCCCCCAGATTATGTTTGGTCTCTATATTTAATGGCATATCAATCTTTATGGGTTATTTAATGCCAACGTATTAAAAGAACAGTAGTGGTACTACTTAACCAATAGCTGGGGGATAAGTGGGTTCATGCCTTTCTCAAGAGTAATAATCCAAAATCAAAATTGCTTACTATGATATTGAAGTCCACCATATTAGTCACTATGCTAAGTGAACACCCCCCCACCACCTACTAACTATCATGCTGCAGACTTGCATGTTAGCAACAAAACCGTGGGCCCCAAATTTAGGAATTTGTATCAAACTAAAAGAAACTTATTGAATCGTAAATTGCTGGTTAAAAAAATTACTTTTTAAAAGTTTTCTTCAAAAATTTAATCTTTTAATTCAAATATGAATCATCAATATCGAGGACCAGATTATATATATAGTTAGCGACCATAGTCGAGGGTGACCCGAAGGCTCCCTTTTCAATAGCTACTACACCAAGGTGTAGGGGAGGGCGCTACTCCATTCCCAGGATTGCTCCACTTTACCCTTGAACCGTACCTTATAATGCTGAGTGTTAAGCAAGGTGGTATCAAGTACCATTTTTAAAGTCTTTGGTATGACTCGACCTGGGATTGAACCCAGGTCTCCCGGGCCATTGGCGAATCTGTTCAAATTCTGGTATTACTTTTATCATATTCGGGGTGAATTGATTTATGTATTGTCCATAGTTGTATGTACCCCTAGTACTTTCTGCCCGACTTTGGACCATCATCAAGGGAGGATCTATTACAAGAGTGTTGTAACTTTTGTTTTAGCATATTACCACTATGTAAGAGCGTCTTTACCATCTTTAGAATTTTAGATAGATAGATAGATAGATAGATAATGAACCCCGAGATAAATAGATTGATCAATCGATAGATAGATAGATAATGAACGCCAAATTTACTTTACTTATTCCCATTTAATAATATTCTTTTGTTTGCACATAGTCGTATGGTTTAACACATTCAGATCCAGTGTTAATAATTTTCAAACAGATCTACTATTTGACCAATTGACAGGTACTTCCACTGCAGATAAAGTTTGGAGTAACTAATAATAATCCTGACTTTGAAGGTGCCCGTGGTGTAATGGTTATCATCGTAGGAAATGGACACGGTGACACAAGTTCAAATCCTAGACAAGACTGATAGCATTTTACATAGCACTAATAACCTTGGGAAAGGTATGAATCCAATTATTCTCCCTCCAGCTATGGGTAAATAGTAGGGCAGACTAGGTTCTTCAGCCTTGTTAAGGCAACTAGTCTAGGAGAAGGAAAACTCTGAATTCAAACCTGTTAAACTCCGCTTAAAAAATTGACCTTGTGTCATATCCTGCCCGAGCGGAGGGGTTGGTAAATATGATAATCCTGACTAAACAATTATATGAGTGGCTGAAAAGTTCAAGGGCTGACAAAGACACTTTTATGGAATATGACCAAAGAAGGTTTATTTTTCAACATGGACTCTATTGCGGTATACACACTTCTTCTGACAGTGTTGCAATGCCTGGATCCTATTGGTCAAAAAGTCATCCACAGTAGATATGATGTCATCATATGAACTTTTCAGCCCACCCTCATAGCTTCAAGTAACTGTTTTTGATATAAATTACTTACCTAGTTATATGGAATCAAGTATTCCAATCTAATACAAATAATTTTTAAACAGATCATTTTGATCTATAAATGAGACCCTAACAGATACTTCCACTTCAGGTCAGAGTGGACCTGGGAGTAATGGCAATGAAAGGGTACTACACAGATCTCCAGAACTGGAGCCTGGCCTTTAGATTCAGTTTATTGTCATACCCAGGCCACCCCTTTCTGGGAGAGTCTTAATCCTCTATGAGGTATACAGTCAGCATATTCTAAGCCTCACCAACCAGGTACACACAGCAAATTGGTGCATTGGCCTTGGAAGCTTGAAATCAAAGCCGAATTAGTGTAGGAATGAGATTATGGAAAGGTGGATTCACAAAGGTTTCCCTGTATAATCAAGCATTAAGTAGTTGAACAGACCTTTAATAGGCCTTTCGAATTAAATAATAATCAGAGCAGTATAATTCAACCCTAGAATAAAAATGATATATCAAATTGCTGTTTCAATCAACTGAAGACGTCGAACAAGGCTAAGCAGGGTTTTTTTTCTTCTTTTCTTTTTTTTTTAATTATTCTACTTCTTTGATTATTGTTTTTGTGATCCGAGTGTTTCAGCTGATCCGCTGTTCAGTGAAGAACGGATCCACACAAGCACTTATGGGATTAAAATCTCCTAAAGTCTCGCACGTGATTTCATGCCGCGTGATTCCCCTTAAACCATTAACACATTTTTCAGAGGAAGATTTGGATATTTGAAGTATTATCATCAAATGTTCACAGAGGGTAAAAAGAAGAGTAGTCAGGATCAAAGTAGGTTGGTTGGTTGATTTTTACAGCATGTCAACTTTGTAGGGTTATTTTAAGCTAAAATCAGTTTTTTTTTGTTTTCTTTCAAATCATGATTTTTAAACAATTATATGCTAATAATTTGGTTTTGGTTGGGTTTTATGACATCAACTGTTGTAGGTTATTTAAAGCCAAATCCATTTTTACACATATAAAAAGTTCTATTTCAAACAACTGAGTTCACAGCATAAGTAAACAGTTAAGTTCTATTTGGCCCATAGATAGGACCCTATCAGGTACTTCTACTCCGGGCCAGAGTGGACCTGAGAGTGATAGCAATAAAGGGGTTCTCCGTATTCCCCAAATCAACCGCTGTAGGTTATTTAAAGCCAAATCCATTTTTACACATAAAAAGTTCTATTTCAAACAACTGAGTTTAGCATAAGAACAGTTTTTTGTTTACACACAGTTAAATGTAAAAACAGTTCTATTTCAAATAATTCAGTTTACCCCTTTATTGCCATTGCTTCCAGGTCCACTCTGGCCCGAAGTGGTAGCACCTGATAAGGGTCCTATCGATGGGTTAAATAGAACTATACCGTTCTTCTTTCACAATACTGATTTTTGCATTTAAACTGCGTATTTATGCTAAACTGAATTGCTCGAAATAGAACTATTTTGACATTCAAACTGTGTATTTATGCTGAACTGAATAATCTGAAATAAAACTAGGACCCGACTATGGAAGACCAGATAAGGAGAACAAATAATTGGATTTATAAGATCAAAAAATCCAACCTTGATCACCCTTCAGGGCCCATGGTGCAGCGGATAGAGGCGTGAGCATTGTCAGAAGATAGCGGTTTCAATTCCTACCCAAGCCGGCCAGAGGGTTACTTGGTCAAAAACGGAATGTGATTGACAACATCTATGGAAGGCAGTAATTACTGGGGATATGTTTACAAGACACAGCATTCCAATCTGAGGTCGCAGTTAATCACCTGAAGACGGCCAGAGGTGAAATTTAGCAGAAACGTAGTGAGAAAAACCAACAAAAATTACCAAGATGAGTGAATGGGGGCACCCAATGAGACTCAAACTCCCTTGTGAAGGTTTGCTATTTTAGCTTGCTAACCATTACACAACCCTATGCACCTTTTTCCGGGTTTAAACAATTTACTAAGCTTTTTGCTTAGATGTGAGACAAGGCTGAGTGAATGGGGCACCCAATCAGACTCAAACTCCCTTGTGAAGGTTTGCTATTTTAGCTTGCTAACCATTACACAGCCCAATGCACCTTTTTCCGGGTTTAAACAATTTACTAAGCTTTTTGCTTAGATGTGAGACAAGGCTGAGTGAATGGGGGACCCAATCAGACTCAAACTCATTCATAAAGGTTTGATAGTCTAACTTGTTAACCATTACACAACCCAAGGCACCCAATGTTGATAATTAGTAATTTGGTAAGCTTTGGTTGGATGGGGCACCCAATTAGACTCAAACTCACTTGTAAAGGTTTTACTAGTCTAGCTTGTTAACCATTACACCACCACTGATCAACAGGATGGCAGAAGGTTGCAGAAGTTTCAATAAAAATTTATCCTGAAATAAAAAACAAAACAATTGGAATAACTGTGTGTGTGTGTGTGTGTGTGTGTATATAAATAAGATTCGAACAGATGCTACTATTTCGGATCAGAGAGGACCTAAAATTAATGGTCATGAAGGCATGACTCTATACTTCCCAGGACTCTACCGAATGCAGTTCCATATCAAACCCAGAACTTTAGAAGGAGGTTTACATGACACAATGTTTGTTCTCCATTGGTCACAGCTTATACCCATGCATTTTTTATGCTTTCAGTATCACACCCATGCATTTCTGTTTTTTCCCGTAATCACTTTGTTGATTTCATCTCCAACTGGATGTATCTGTCAAGTTCATCTGTTGGGTTCACTGTTGGTTAAGGCAATACATTGCAGGATTACTCCAAACTCCCTAGAGTTAGAACCTCACCATCAAATGCAGTTTAGTATCATATCCAAGACAATTTCCTTTCGTAAAGGGGCAGGGTCTTACACTTCTACAGGAGATACAGTCAGTGTAGTTTAAGCTAATTCGTAGCAAGCAGAGCTTTTCATTCCCCAGGATTTCAGAACTGGAGCCTCACCATCAGATACATTTCATGTCATACACAGGACTCTTTTTTTTTTACAGTGAGGGATCTTATTCTTCTGTACTAGATACAGTTGGTGAATTCTACCACTAATTTACTAAGCTTTTTGCTTAGATGTGGCACAAGGCCGAGTGAATGGGGGACCCAATGAGACTCAAACTCCCTTGTGAAGGTTTGCTATTTTAGCATGCTAACCATTACACAACCCAATGCACCTTTTTCTGGGTTTAAACCAATTACTAAGGATGGCAGAAGGTTGCAGAAGTTGATTTCATCTACAACTGGATGTATCTGTCGAGTTCATCTGTTGGGTTCACTGCTGTTCAAGGCAATATATTGCAGGATTACTCCAAACTCCCTACAGTTGGAGCCTCACCATCAAATGCAGTCTAGAAGGAGAGTCTCACCATCAAATGCACTTCTGTGTCATACCCTGCACATCCATTTTGCAAGAGATGCAGTTGGTGTATTAAAAGCCCTAACAATGCGGGAATGCAGTTTTCTGCAATACTCAGGATAAAGATTGAAGTCAGTATTTGTGATGAAATTAATCAATAAAAAAATACTAGGGAACAAAAAACCCGACATGGAAGATACACACAAAGAATTAGAACTGCTGATATAGATATATTAAAAACTAATCGATGACTGAAAAATGCTGAACTCTAGGATGTAAATAATGACAGCAGAGAAAAAGAGCCGACCAACTTGAAACAATTAAGTAAACATTATAAAAAAAATGGATCAAACCCAGTATGTAGATTGTGTGAACAAAAAAATAAATCAATTGACTTCTTAGTATCTGGTCGCTCAATCCTGATACCAAGAGAATATAATGAAAGCAATTATAAAATAGGACATTATCTTCATTGGGAAGTATGTAAATACCCTAGAAACACCAACCAGAACTAAAATGGAAGCTTGAAGAAGCTTCTGGGACTTTACTATCCAAATTCATTGAAAAATAAAGACTAATAGACAAGATATAGAATTTCATGGACTATAAAAGAAAAAGATGCCATCTAATTTATATGTCAGTGCCAACAGATAATAACAAATCAGTCAAAGAATTTGATGAAGAAATACAAAGACCTGGGAATAAGGCTTTGCAATCCAAAACTGATAGAAAAATAAAGAGAAATAGACCAGATTTAGTGGTTAAGGACTATAAAAGAAAAACATGTTTTCTAATTGATATGTCAGTACCAACAGATAATAACAAATCAGTCAAAGAATATAACGAAATAAGTAAATAAAAAGACCTGGAAATAGAAATTGAGAAAATGCGGCATCTTAAAACTACTACTGTGCCAGTAATAGTGGGAGCACTGGGTAGGATCAAGCAAAAGGCAGTAAAACACATTAACTATGAGGCAAAAACACTTTTTTAAAAAAAAAAAATCAAGTTATTGTACAATTGTCAGTCAATAAATAAGGGGAATTTGAAAAAAAGAAAGAAAAGAAAAATAGATTTTTAGAATTCTTCCATAAATATCAACTCTGCATTGTTTGAAATTGGTTTATTGCAAAAATTCTCTTAATCTAGCAAAAATATTTGTTTTGAGGCTATTCAAAATGGCCACAAGGCAGACAATGAACCAGGCTTGAACAGAGGTCTGTCATCAAATTTTTGCTGGTTGAGAAGTACAATCCATGTGAAATTTACAAAACAATGTGTCATATATATATGGAGAAGCATGTTTAATCAAAAAAAAAATTTACAAATGAATTAAAAATTAGTTTCATACTACAAGCCTGAGTTGAAAAAACAGATGTACTCTTATGGACCCCCACACATGGCCGTGCAAAAGCAGGACGACCAGCACGAACATACATTCAGCAGCTATGTGAGGATACGGGATGTTGTCCTAAAGACCTACCAAGGGCGATGAACAATAGGGAGGAGTGGCAAGAGAGGGACAGGGATATCCGTGCTACCAGCGCGACATGATGATGATATATATATATATATATATATATATATATATATATATATATATACAAATTAGTGTGTGTGTATATATATATATATATATATATATATATATATATATCTTACTCGCCCATTGACATAGTGAGTTGAGTGTTCACTAATGGTCTGGGGTTTGAGTCAACGCAAAGGCTAAAAAAATGGTACTTGATACCTCCTTGCTTCACACTCAGCATCATAAGCTACATATCAAGGGTAAAGTGGGGCAATCCAGGGAAAGGAGCGACGTTTCCTCCTACATCTCTATGTAGTAGCTATTGAAAAGGGAGCCTTCGGGTCGCCCTCGACTAGAGTTGGCCAACAAGTGTATGTATATATATATATATATATATATACATTAAAATGAATAGTTCCATAAATGAATTAGAAGTGGTATCTTAGGTTTTTATTTCATATAATCCTGTCCCACGTGTGTTTCGGACTTTCTGGCCCTCTTCAGGAGACTAATAATGTATTTTTTTTTTATCCTATTTACCCAACCCCTCCGCTCAGGCAGGATATGACACAAGGTCAATTTTTTTAAGCGGAGTTTAACAGGTTTGAATTCAGAGTTTTCCTTCTAGACTAGTTGCCTCACCAAGGCTGAAGAAACCAGTCTGTCCTACTATTTACCCATAGCTGGAGGGAGAGTAATTGGATTCATACCTTTCCCAAGGGTATTAGTGCTATAGGAAATTCTATCAGTCTCGTCCAGGCTTTGAACTCGTGTCGCCGTGTCCATATCCTGCGACGATAACCATTACACCATTATTGGGGTGTCATTCTTTTTAGTTCAGATTTATCTATTTTATTCATTTTCATGTATGTATTAAGATGTACATGCTTTGTGTGTGTTTGTGTGTATACATTTGCGTCAATCTGGTTGTTTTTTTATATTCTTTTTTCTCTTCAAATAAAATTTGTGAAAACGCATTTGTAATATTCAATGTAGATCTAATTATTGCTTTTTTTCTTTTCTCTTTCTCTCTGACTTGAATATGTTTTACATATATTTTATGGTAGCTTGTGTGTATATGTTTGTGGTTGTGTGTAAAGCTGATTAGATATGAGATAGATGGATAGATAGACAGGCAGACTGGAATGAAAATGTTCTTTTTTTTAAGGAAATATGTGATATTGTTTGGAATAAATTTTCAATCACTAATTACATCATTTAGATTTTTAACAGAAAGCCATCAATGGAAACAGAATTCTTAAAACTTTCTCTTTTTTTTTAAAATTTCATTCAAGAATTCAAAACCCCCATGTGAAGTTTTCGTATTTAATGTTACCAAATAAAACTGCAGATAAGATCATCATTTGAATACCTTGTGTTTTTTATATGTGCACATTTTCATATATATATATATATATATATCAAGGAGACAGCTTGGCTCTTCCAGAGTCATGTTGGGGTTGCTGTTGGAGCCGATATGATGCAGAACCCGAAATCAGCAATGAAAACAGTGCATCACTGAGGACCTACCTTGATGCATCTAGGATGTATGATTGAAATATATATATATATATATATATATATATATATATATATATATATATATGAAAATGTATATATATATATATATATGAAAATGTATACATATATATATATATAATATATATATATATATATATATATATATATATCTCATCATCATCATGTCGTGCCGCCAGCACAGATATCCCTGACTCTCTCTCGCCATTCCTCCCTATCGTTCATCGCTTCTGGCAGGTCCTCAGGGCTACATCCCATACCCTCACAGAGCTGCTGTATTTAGGTTCAAGCTGGTCGTCCTACTTTTGTTCGGCCATATGACATTGTCCATAGGAGAACATCACTTATGATATATATATATATATATATATATATATATATATATATATATATATGTGTATGTGTGTATTTGTGTATATATATATATATATATATATGTATGTTCACACGCACACACACATAAGTAAATATACATGCACAGACACACACACATATATATGAAAATGTGTATATATATATATGAAAATATACACATTATATTTGATACTATATATATATATATATAAATTTACACACACATACACACACTATATATATATATATATATTGTAAATGTGTTGGTTGTTACTAATTCACTTTGTGGGTTTGTGACAGACTAAGTGTGATATAATTTGAAGAGTGCTCAATATCTCTGATAGAGCTATTATATAATAATATTAAATAAATATATATTAGATTTTATATATTTAATGCCATGGAAGTTTGTCTGCGACCCTGGTTTCATGGAAATTTTACTTACAACAATCATCAAGCAGATAACAAAGAAAATGAAGAAATTGAAAAAAATTGAAAAATACAGTCAAAAACTGTCTGATGATTCTTGTTGTAAAACTTCATGAAACCAAAAGTGCAGACAAACTTCCATGGCATTAAATATATATATATATATATATATATATATATATATATATATATATAAATGTACACACTACAGTTTCAGATCCAGGCTCCATTGACTATATCTACACTATCCTATGTGAAATAAATGCATTTATTATAAATATAGCAATCAATGTTACATGTATGTATATGATTATACAATTAATTTACGATATCACTTTACTTTGATTGGTAAAGCAATTAGAAATTTTAATTTTCCCATAAATATTTTCTGAGATTCAAATTACATTAAACATTTGAAATTAATAAAAAGAGAAAGCAAAAAAAAAAATCAGCAAAAATAAACAAATCAAACACTTCTTTATTCACTCATTCACATTTTTTATTGCTTCTTGCTACCAGCAGGTGACTTCCTTTTTTAATCAATCAATCCTATTTTGAATGAAGTAGCTGTTCATCAGTTGTGAATCAACCCCCATACGTGTTTACTTCCTGTTTTCACACAGAGGATTCGAAAGGTTTAACAACTCTCAAGCTTAACAGTACGTTCTTAGGGTCAATACATCATTAACATAGCTGTCCTTTATTTATTTAAAATTTTTTTAACCTCAATTCTTATGATTTCTGGATGATCCCCTAAACCTGCTGTGAAAGCGTTCACAGAAAGAGCGACAGATTCTAATTAGCATTTCATAGTTATCTCTTCTATAGCAAGATTTAAACGATTAAAAAAATTATTACTCTATGATGAATCACTTGTGAAACTAGTCTTGTGATGCTGTGTGACAGCCCAATTTGCTTGGTCTGTAGAGTATCCCAACTGCTGAGAGGTAAGATCACCACCTAATGAGCGTTCTGGATATGACACTGAAACACCTGATGGTGAGCTCAAGTCATAGAGCTTTGGGAATGTGGAGTTTCCAGTCAACTCAATCAGGGTCTCATCTATGGGAACTATTTAATCATTTACTAAACGTAGAAATAATTAACTGTTAGCAAATGAATAAATGATGTTGATAGAATTATTAGTGTTAGATAGGAATACTTGAAACTATATAGTTTCCTGAATATGACACTAAACTGTATCTGATGATGATTTGGTTGGTTTGGTGGGTTTTATGCATATCAACCTTTGTAGGTTATTTAACGCAAATCCATTTTTATGTAAATTTGTTCTATTTAAAACATTCAGTTTAGCATAAGTACACAGTTTAATTGTCAAAAAACATTTCAGAAGTAATATGTAACAATTCAGCTAAGAGTGTAAATACAATTTTAATGTCGAAAAACAGTTCTATTTCAAATAATTCAGTTAAGCATAAACACGCAGTTTAAATGTAATTACGGTTTGTCAAAAACATTTCTATTTCAAGCTATTCAGTTTACTCAAACAATTCAGTTTAGCATAAGAATGCTATTAGTTCTATTTAACCCATAGATAGGACCCTTATCAGGTGCTACCACTCCGAGCCAGAGTGGACCTGGGAGTGATGGTAATGAAGGGGTACTCCGCATTCCCCAAAGCTCCAGCATTGCTGGAACCTCACCATCAGATTGTTTAGTGTCATATCCAGGACACTCGTTAGGGGGGGGGTGATCTTACCCCTCTGCAGTGGTGCAGTCAGTGTATTCTACAGCCCCAGCCGACTGGCAAATCTGATGATGAGGCTCTAGTTTTGGCATATGGGGAATATAGAATAACCCTTCATTTCTATTATTCTCAGCTCCACTCAGACTTGAAGTGGAAGTACCTGTTTGGGTCCTTTCTATGGGTCAAATAAAACTGTTCTTTCTTTTTATATTGTACAAGAAAATGTGCAGCTATTTCTTTGCCCAAGTGGTTATAATTTTGGCTGTACATTCTGTGGTCACTGGTTCGATTTCCAGTGGGAGAGATCACTGCTAATGAGACCTAATATGGTCAAAACAGCTGTCCAGTGGTTCTGTATGTCGCGTGCAAGCGTTTGCCGAATCTTCTGGTCAAGGTAATTCAATTGACAATTAGAATTATTAGAGTTAAATAGCAATACTTGAAATCATTTAACTATGTGCAAACAAATAATTGATACTAAATAGAATTATTAGTGTTGAATAGCAATGCTTGAAATCATTTAACTGTGTGCAAACATATTGAAGATCAAATTACAAAGGAATATTTGATAAAGAGAAGGAGGTACCCATGGTGTAATGGTTATCGTCATAGGAAATGGACACGGCGACACAAGTTTAAAACCTGGATGAGACTGATCGCATTTCACATAGCACTAATACCCAATTATTCTCCCTCCAGCTATGAGTAAATAGTAGGGCAGACTGGGTTCTTCAGACTTGGTGAGGAAACTAGTCTAGGAGAAGGAAAACTCTGAATTCAAACCTGTTAAACTCCGCTTAAAAGTTGACCTTGTGTCATGTCCTGCCTAAGCAGAGGGGTTGGTAAATATGGATAAAGAGAATAACTAGTGTTAAATAGGGGGGGTGTCCTCGTGGTGTAATTGTTAAAGCGATGGACCGCGGAATCGTAGTACACGAGTTCGTACTCCAGTCGCGCTATTACGTTCACTTTCGGGCAAATACCTTTGGGAAAGGTATGAACCCCGTTATCCTCCTAGCTATGGGTTAAATAGTACCACTACTGTTCTTCTAGGAAAATGGCTTTGACATTAAATAACCTATAAAGGTTGATATGCCATTAAACAAAGAAACCAAACCAAACCAAACCAAACCTAGTGTTAAATAGCAATGCTTGATATCATTTAACTGTGTGCAAACAAATAAGCTATGGCCCGTTTAAAAAACATTACTTACAAACTTGAAAATCCCTAATATATAACAGGATTTGGCATTGAATAACCATCAAGGGTTGATATGCCATTTAACCAATAACTTTACTTAATCTAATATGGTGTGAATCTGTAAAGTCACATTCATTTTTGTACTTCTCTAATAAAGCTTTTGCGACAATGTGCCATTTTTGAGAAGCTGCACTGTCAAATTTCTTTTAATGTCCACCACTCCCTAAAATCTGGCCCTTCAGATGACCCAACAAAATTATCTGTTACAAATGGAACCAAAAAATCTTTTTCTCTTGGTTAAAGTATAAATGTATTGCTCAAATAAAACTTGTGCTATGATGTGCCATTTTTGCTGCATTATGGTTATACATTATGGTTATAAACAGGAGAATTTTAATAATATTATATATACAAGGGTCATTAAATAGATAAAGAGAATTTTTTTGACTGTAGAGGGACTTTATATATATATATATATATATATTATAGCATATTTCTTTAAAGAAAAAAACCAAAGACCCTTTATTTTAGGATTATAAATTTATTTCCATCCTCTTTTTCGTTTCTGATGTAAACCAAAAACACGAAGAAAAATATTACAGGACTTCTTCAGATCTAATTGATAAATAAACAGAATAGACACGGGGGGGGGAGTTGAAGAGTTACCTCCTCGTTTTATTGAGTTTCCATTTTTTTATTTACCTATTTATTTTATTTTCAAAATTCTTCCGTCAGTTATAATTACGGTAATTTAACTATTATATATATATATATATATATATATATATATATATATATATATATATTTTATTGCATACATACCACCTATGAGATCCATAGTATATTACACCGACATATTTATGACAATATAAACTTACTTATACCTCTTACAACTCTGGCCACCATACAGGTTTACAAATCAGATTCTCACTAATTCCTCACTACTTGCAGCGATGATAATTTGTGTCACTGTCAACGAAACAAATGTATACACAATCACTGCCCAAATCCGTCATAACCAACGCTTTACGTTCCTGGCCTGACTTAACTTAAAGACATGCATCTACATGCACACACCTACACACTCACCCATATATACACACATACTTACAACCACACATAAACGAGATCTTAACGGCTTTTTGTCTGCTTTTGGCCATATTTTCGATTTTCAATTTCATTCCATCTTTTTAAGTGCCAGACGAATGTTGTTATAAACTTCAAGAAACCTTAGGTTGCAGAAAAATATTTTCCATGAATTAAATATATATAAGGATAATGAATAAATTTATATTATATATATATATTTAATTCATGGAAAATATTTGTTATATTTTTCTTCGTGTTTTTGGTTCACACCAGAAACGAAAAACAGGATGGAAATAAATTTATAATCCTAAAATAACCGGTCTTTGGTTTTTTCTTTAAAGATATATATATATATATATATTATACAAGGGTTTTTCAATAAATAAGAGCAATTTTTAAAAAAAACATAAGACTTATTTTTTAGAATTTTTTTTCTATGAATCAGCTCATTGGTCTAGTGGGTAGAGTGTTTGCCAATGGTCTGAGAGACTTTGGTTCAATCCCAGGTCAAGTCATACCAAAGACTTTAAAAATAGTACTTGATACCTCCTTGCTTAACATTCAGCAATATAAGGTACGTAATAAAGTGGAGCAATCCAGAGAAAGGAAGAGCGTCCTCCCCTACAACTTAGTGTAGTAGCTATTGAAAAGGGAGCTTTCTGGTCACCCTTGACTATGGTCGCCAACTTTACTTCTAAACTCTGCATAGTTTGGAATTGGTTCATAGGAAAAATTAATTTAAACTTGTTTTGAAGCAATTCAAAATGGTGGTAAATTGAACAGCGATCTGTCATTATATTTTTGTGCAAACTATGTGAAATTGACAGAAAAATACGCGATGATACCAGAAGCATGAAACATTTTTACAAATTGACAAAACATAGACTTGTCACTACAATGGAGTGGAAACATACTGACTCACTGGTAAAAAAAATGTTCTAGGCACAGCCAGTTAAGAAGGTCATGCTGACAGTCTTCTGGGACATGAAAAGACCCATCACTATTGATTTCCTTAAAAAAGGTGACACTGGAAAAATAATTCTTTGTGCCTATTCCTTAGGCAATATTTCAACATACTGAATAGATCTAAGTTAGAATAATATAGACTCAGTCATCGGTGCTTGGTGACTGTTAATTTTGTGTGTATGTGTGATCATTAAACTAAAAGGTTTCCTTTCAGTATTCATTATTATCCTTTTACTCCTTGCGAGTTTATATATGGATGACATTTGATTGAAGTTTTTATTGAAAAAAAGATATGTCCCTTCTCTTGGTTTTCAATGAAAAACTAGAACCAAAAAACCTTCATACATATATATATATATATATATATATATATATATATATGATGGCCGTCTGCCGAGGCAATTATTCTAGGGTGAAATGTGGGAAGGAAAGAGAAGTGCATTAAAACCCAAGAAGAGATTTAAGGACACAATAAAATATTGTCTGAAACAATCTGGACTATCTGTAGACCAATGGGAAAAAATGGCTTCAGATAGAAGTAAGTGGCGGAAACTGATTCACGAAAGCATAGAATTCTTTGAGTAAAGCGATTACAAATGTCTGGTTTGCAAAGGCGAACAGGGTTCAGCACTGGGTCCACAAAGTCACCACGCTAACTGTGACATATATGGAAAATTGTACCTATCTTTTGCGGGTCTCAAAAGCCATCTGCGTAAATGTGCAAAATCTATATTGCACCTAAATAATGTCACTGCAAGCGAAACTGAACGGTTGTACTAATTCTGTGGTAAAATCTGTCGCAGCTTGGCTGGCCTGAAGAGTCACCTAGGAACACATAGGATTTAAGGGGGGAGTAGGGGAGGGGGAGAGGACATGAGACAAAGGAGGTGGTCATGCTTGAAACTGAGGGGACAGCCATCATATATATATATATATAAGTAAAGTTGCCGACCTTAGTCGAGGGTGACCTGACGGTTCCCTTATCAATAGCTGCTACACTGAGGTGTAGGGGAGAGTGCTACTCCATTCACTAGATCGCTCTCTTGATCCGTACCTTATAATGCTGAGTGTTAAGCAAGGTGGCATCAAGTATCATTTTGAGTCTGTAGTATGACTCGACCCAGGACTGAACCCTGGTCTCCCAGACCATTGGTAAACACTCTACCCATTTGGCCAATGATCCAGTATATATATATATATATATATATATATATATATATATATATATATATATATGAAGGGCTTTTGGTCAAACTTTTTCATTGCAAACCAAATGAAAGGATATATCTTGTTTTTTAATGAAAAACAAAACAAAAACCTTTATAAATATAGATATATATATACAGTTGGCAATTGCAGTTGAGGGCTACCCGAAGGCTCCCTTTTCAATAGCTTCTACACCAAGATATAGAGGATGGTGCTACTCCTTTCCCTGGATTGCTCCACTTTACCCTTGATCTGTACCTTATAATGCTGAGAGTTAAGCAAGGACATATCAAGTACCATTTTTTGAGTCATTGTCAAACATGCACACACACACACACACACACACACATATATATATATATATATATATATACATATATATATAGAGAGAGAGATGTAGGGCTTTTGGTTCACCTTTTTCATTGAAAACCAAGAGAAAGGAGATATGTATGTGTGTGTGTGTGTGTGTGTGTGTGTGTGTGTGTGTGTGTGTGTGCGCACATGTAAAATTCCTTTAATTCTTCATTTGCAATTGGAGATTAGACGCAGATTATTGTCTGAATCATCATAAGACATCAAGCAGTGTCTGTTGCCTCCTACGCCTCCAACACCACTCACCTTGACAAACTCGTTAAGACCAGAGCCGACAGGTAATTAAACAAAGAATTAATTACTCACGTATGATCTCAAGCTGAGAATTGCAGAATCAATTTGATAAAACCGCATGATTCGTTAACTTAGGGCTGCTTTATACTGAACCGTTGCCAAGTTGGAAAATGAACATGCAAGAGTAGCCTCCTTGTATTTTGGAGTTGATATCCCTATTTACCAACCCCTCCGCCCGGGCAGGATATGACACAAGGTCAACTTTTAAGCAGAGTTTAACAGGTTTGAATTCAGAGTTTTCCTTCTCCTAGACTAGTTGCCTCACCAACGCTGAAGAACCTAGTCTGCTCTACTATTTGCCCATAGCTGGAGGGAGAATAATTGGATTCATACCTTTCCCAAGGGTATTAGTGTTATGTGAAATGCAATCAGACTCTTCCAGGATTTGAACTCGTGTCACCGTGTCCATTTCCTACGACGATAACCATTATACCATGGGCACCTCCATTTTGGAATTGATATCACCAGCTTGAACAAATGTCCAATCGATTCAGATGTAGATTGTCATCAACCTACAACTGATGCAATTTATGAAAAAAAAATATGCGTTCGTTCAACAGTGCTGTACAGGTATTCACTCATCTATGCCGGGAAAGTCCCCCGGTCGTAATTTTTCAAATGATGGTCTGTGACATTATAAACTCCAGTCACGCTATTATGTTCACTTTTGAACTAAAACTCTTGGGAAAGGCATGAACTTCCTTATCCCCACCAGCTATGGGTTAAATAGTACAACTACTGTTCTTCTACAAAGATGGCTTTGGCATTAAATAACCCTTCAAGGTTGCTATGTCACTAGATTAAGAAACAAACTAAACCATGCATTTGCCTTTCAACCTCTCTTACCCCTCTCTTAGTCTCTTTCATCCAGAATTTACCTCTGAAGTTAAGCAGCGTGTGTCTGTTCAGTACTGTGATGAGTGGCCACTTACAAGCAGCAACCTCAGAACTGCCGGCTAAACAAAGAAAATAACAAGTAAGCAATGACAAACCTGTTCCATAGTTAGATGAGTGATGTCTTAGGAATAGCAGGTGCCATAAACAACCTGAGGCTCGTGTGTGAGACTAATGAAGAATTAGCGTACTATAATACCTTATACATACGTTTATTCTTTTATATGCACACATGTGAGTGTGTATATATATATATATATATATATATCATCATGTTGTGCCACTAGCACTGATACCCCTGACCCTCTCTTACCACTTTTCCCAATTGTTCATCGCCTCTGGCAGATCTTCAAGGCTACATCCCGTATCCTCACTGAGCTGCTGAATGTATGTTCGAGCTGGTCGTCCTGCTTTTGCTCGGCCATACGTGGGGGTCCATAGGAGAACATCACTTATGAGCTCGTCCCTGCTTCTCCAGCAGTGTCCTGCATGTCTGGTTCATCTAACTTGGATAGTTTTTGTGATGGGAGGCAGGTGGCCGTATAGTTGGTGCCTTGTTGGGTGTTGCCACCAGGACTTGTTCAATATTGCTCCCAACATTCTTGTGTAATTGCCGTCTAGCTTCTTTCTCTGCTTCTCCAGCCATTTTGTTAGTGTCCAATTGCTGTGTGTGTGTGTGTGTGTAGTTAGACAGCAGTCCTTCATTTAAGCATGTTTGATTAAATAGTAAAGACAAATTTTGTCTATATACTTTTAAGATCCTTTCAAGTTTCCTGACAAGTGTTTTGGTTTTAGGTTGGAGTTGGTAGATGAATTTACTGAAATTGTGCCGAGCCCTTTTGGAACTTTCATAGGCCAACATCAGGCATATAAGTTTAATCAAACTATACATTTATGTAATTTTTGCAGTGTTATAAAAAAAAACCTAAAAACTTTTTAGAAATAAATAAAAAAAAAAAATCTTTACACGGGCAAACAACCTCTGATGATGGCCTATGAAAAAATCGAAAGTGCTCGGAACAGTTTTGGTAAATTCATATACCAACTCTCTAGCCTAAAACGGAAGCACTTGTCAGGAAATTTGAAAGGATCCAAAGAAAATTATATAAACCTTTTTCTCACCCAGCCTTTCTCAGTCTCTCTTATTCCCTTTTCTTCCCCAATCTCTCTCTCTCTCTCTCTTACTCACCCAATCTCTTTTTCTATGCTCCCTCTCTCTCTCTTTCTCAATATCTGTCTCTCAGTTTCTCTTACTCCTTTTTCTCCCCCAATCTCTCTCTCTCTTACTCATCCAATCAATCTCTCTCTCTTACTCATCCAATCAATCTCTCTCTCTTACTCACCCAATCTCTATTTCTATGCTCTCTCTCTCTCTCAATATCTATCTCTCAGTCTTTCTTACTCTCTTTTCTCACTGAAGCCTCACAGTATCTCTCTCTCACACTATTTTCTCACACAATCTCTCTCTTTCTCTCTCTCAGTATCTGCCTCTCACCCTCTCTCTTACACACCCAATCTCTTTTTCTATGCACTCTCTCTCTCTCTCTCACAATATCTATCTCTCAGTCTCTCTTACTCACTTTTCTCACTCAGGTCTCACAGTATCTCTCTCACCGTCTTTTACACCATTTTCTCACCCAACTTCTCTCTCTCTCTCTCTCTCTCTCTCTCTGTATCTCTGTCTCACAACTAGCCAGTTTCTCTATCACCTCTTCTATTTTCTATCTCCCCGCAATTGTTCGACATACATTTACAAATTGGAATTTTAATAGCAAAACCTCAAAATATCGAACAAGAGGAAAACGCCTTCAACAAACAGATCATGAAATATCCTGTCCATGTGGCAGACCTAGTAAAACTTGGTAAATCATAACACAATACATCTTAATAACTAAAGTTAAGCAACAATGGGCCTGTTCAGTACTTAGATGGGTGACCACTTAAGAACATTAGGAACGCGAAGGCTCTTAATAGCAATTTTTCTGGACGTGTTAAGATCGAGTTTATCTTACAATTTGGAAATTTTATTGTGAAGCCCCGCAATGTCAACTAAGAGGATAATGAATACATTGGCATCGTGAGATATGCTAGACATGTATTCCTGCAACATGGAGATAATATAGAATGTTAAAAATTAATCATAATGAAATGATTTTAAAATACGAGACTTTAATATTAGCAGAGAAGTTGGTAAATAAAAAGTGATCTTTCATTGTAATAAAGATGTTGGTAAAAAAAAGGATGAAACCATGTGTAAACATTACAGACGTTGTAGATGGTATAACAGACTGAATCAAATGAGGACAATGCTCAGTCACAAGTAGACAATTATCAAATAGTAATAGCAGGATATTAAATTAAATGGACGTAAAATCAATCAGAAATAATTTTTACTATAAAAATGCATCAGGAATGATTTTTATTATAAAAATGCATTGGAAATGATTTTTACTATAAAAATGCATTGGACAATGATTTTTACGATAAAATGCATTGGAAATGATTTTTACAATAAAAATGCATCGGAATTGATTTTTTTACAATAAAGATACATTAGAAATAACTGAATTCAGTCAGGATTTAATTTGTCCCAAAACAATGACTATCTTTGATAGTAAAAAAATATTAAATAATCATCAAATCATATATATATATATATATATATATATATAAAGAGGATTTGGCATTAAATAACCTACTATGGTTGATATGCCATAAAGCACAACCAAACCAAATCATATATATTTAATATATATGTATAAAGAGGATTTGGCATTAAATAACCTACAATGGTTGATATGCCATAAAACCCAACCAAACCAAATCATATATATTTAATATATATGTATAAAGAGGATTTGGCATTAAATAACCTACAAAGGTTGATATGCCATAAAACCCAAACAAACCAAATCATATATATTTAATATATATGTATAAAGAGGATTTGGCATTAAATAACCTACAATGGTTGATATGCCATAAAACCCAAACAAACCAAATCATATATATTTAATATATATGTATAAAGAGGATTTGGCATTAAATAACCTACAATGGTTGATATGCCATAAAACCCAACCAAACCAAATCATATATATTTAATACATATGTATAAAGAGGATTTGGCATTAAATAACCTACAATGGTTGATATGCCATAAAACCAAATCAAACCAAACCATACGAGGATCATTAAATAAATTTCCAGACTTTTTTCGTATGGGCACTTTTATTGATAGTACACACATGAAACTCTAGTCCCATTCGAAGTAATCTCCTCCAGCTGCAATTGTAATGTGTGGCATTTACTTTTCGAATTTGTTTCTATAAACAGCGTCAGTAGCTAAAGACAATTTAGTACATTATCACTGGTTTGAAAACTAATTCTATAATGTTTGGGTTGTATGTTCCTAATAGGTAGTGCCTCGAGAATCTGTAGTTTTTGCTTGTTATTTTGATGTTCTAATATTGTTGTGGTTTCGGTAAGAATTTTCCATAATTCTGTTGTTGGGCATGAATATTTTTTTAATGCTGTGCTATGGAACTTGTATCAGAAAGGTGCATTGTAAGTCTTCTCGATAGGGTAGTTGAGGTTAAACAAACATATATTGATATATAACGTTGGTTTTTTTGCAAAAAAAAAAAACAAAAAAAACAATTCCTGCCGAATATTATAAGATCAATATGGCAATTTGAAAGGATTAACAAAAAAAAATGTAGACAAAAAATGTCTTTTATGTTCAATCAAATATATATATATATATATACACACCATTCTCGTGTAATTACGCAAAATCAAGAAACGGTTGCTATGACATCGAACGGCCGTAAGTAAACGCTTTTTTAAATCACAAACTACACCAAAATGAAGATGAACGAACGTCCAATGTAATGTCCGCTTTTAGTTGATCTTGTGTATACATAGATATGTATTTCTTTTAAATACCCTATCCGGTGGCAAAAGCTGCTCGGTAGCGCCAGGAGTGGCAGTACCGCCTTGAGCTACCGAAACTGTGTTGTCAGCCGCCAACTAGGGTGATAAGGTTAGGGTATCGCACGTGCTTTCACACGTATGATGAATATATATATATATATATATATATATATATATATATACACACATCACGAAGTTCATCCTGTTAGCATGAGAAAAGTATTTATTTTAGACAAGAATAATTTTTCAACTTCAGTTATTAATATTCATCGCATAGATTAAATATATTGCCATGAAAATTTAACTTTTGCGTTGGGATACAGACTTATTGATCCCCACTCTTATATATGAAGAAGAGAGAGAGAAAAGCTCTCAAAAAAAACAAAAAAAAAAACAAAACAAAAAAGAAACCAAAAACACGAAAAAGAAAAAAAAGAAAAAGTGTATGGTTACTTTCTCAAATAATTTCAAACAGTTAAAATAACGAAGCATTCAAATATGAAGCACAAAATGATTCTACATCAGATCATTATTGGAATATTTCCAATTAATCGAACAAATAATTGAATTTGATTCAAGAATGCATAGAACTGTTATTAAAAAATAAAAATATGGAATAGACAGAGAGAGAGAGAGATATAAATATATATTAAGTAATGGGTTGACAGAGCGAGTGAGACAAACAGATACAGAGATAAATGTTCTAAGTGATGGGTGGGCAAAGAGAAACTGAGAGAGAGAGAGAGAGAGAGAGAGAGAGAGAGAGAGAGAGAATCTGACACATACATACAGAGAGATTGAAAAAGACAAAAATGGACAGAGAGAGAGATAAACAAATTAAGTAATGGGTTTAGAGAGAGAGAGAGACTGACATTGGCCCAGAGAGAGAAAGACATATATATATATATATATATATATATATATATATATATATATATAGAGAGAGAGAGAGAGAGAGACTGAAATTGACAAAGATAAACAGAGAGAGAGAGAGAGAGATTAACATAATAAGTGATGGGTTGACTGAGAGAGATCAAGATAGAGACTGGCACAAAGTGAGACTGATATATACTGACAAAAGAGACATGAAATGGACAAAGATGGAAAGAGAGAGAGATTAACATAAGTGACGGGTTGACTGAAAGAGATCAAGATAGAGACTGGCACAAAGTGAGACAGATATACACACAAAAGAGACTGAAATGGACAAAGATGGACAGAGATCAAGGTAGAAAGAGAGACTGATATATATATATATATATATATATATATATATATATATATATACACACACACACACACACACACACACACAGAAACTGTTCAGAGAGAGAGAGAGAGAGACACACACACACACACTGATATAGGGAGAGATCAAAATAGAGAGAGACTGAAATAGACAAAGATGCACAGTGAGGGAGAGAGAATGACAAAGAGATCAAGAGTGACTGAGAGAGAGAAAGAGAGTGACTGACATACACAAAGAGAGAGAGAGAGAGAGAGAGCAACTGGAATACACAAAGATGGAAAGAGAGAGAGAGAGAGACTGACATAGAGATCAAGATAGAGAAAAGACTGACAGAGAGAGACAGAGAAACTACTTAGATAATCGGATATAAAACAGAAGAAGAGAGAAACAAACATAGAAAAGATCAAGAGACAGGCAAAAGAGAGTAAAGACAAATAAAAAGATTCAGATTGTGTTTGGCGGGGGAGTTATAAGAAGGTTTCATCAAATACGACAACCATGGCCATTTACAAAACTTCAACTATTGCTAATAATGTTCGGAATTTGGACATAGTTTACTAACATTTTCTGAGAAAAAATCTTTCCTTTCTTTCTTACTTAAAAATCTGTAATGGTACCTACCTTACGGACTCTAATGAATCTTCCGATTACTATGAATACCAAGAGAATATTCATCTCGGTGTTAAGTTAATTCCAGCCCAACACTTTGGGAGTCAGACTGACGTTCAACACTCTTTTACTTATGCTGTATTTATACTTTCGTTCAATATACTTGTTTCTCATAATCCCAAGATCGTGTCTTTCTTCCAGACTTTTTACTGGTCCACAACAAAAACAAGTTTCAATTTTTTATCCATTGAACAATTTTAAGAGTGAAATACTTTTATAAAAAATGAAAAAAATTTGAGTTAAAATGAAAAAAAAACAATGATACATTATAAACATGCTGTCATCGTATTTCTATATGTTCAAGAAAATTTAGTTTAAAAACAAATTTGGGGGTGTTCTCGTGGTGTAATGGTTAAAGTGATGGACTGCAAAATCGTAGTAAGTGAGTTTGAACTCCAGTCACGCTATTATGTTCACTTTCAGACTAATACCCTTGGGAAAGGCATGAACCCCCTTATTACTCTATGTTGGACTGCAAAATCATAGTGAGTGAGTTCAAACTCTAGTTGTGCTATTACATTGACTTTCAGACTAATACCCTTGGGAAAGTCATGAACCCTCTTATCCCTCTATGTTGGACTGCAACATCATAGTGAGTTGGTTCAAACCCCAGTTGCGCTATTACGCTCACTTTCAGACTAATACCCTTGGGAAAGGCATGAACCCTCTTATCCCTCTATGTTGGACTGCAAAATAATAGTAAGTAAGTTCAAACTCCAGTCGCGCTATTATATTCACTTTCAGACAAATACCCTTGGGAAAGGCATGAACCCCCTTATCCCTTTATGTTGGACTGCAACATCATAGTAAGTGAGTTCAAACTCCAGTTGTGCTATTAAATTCACTTTCAGACTAATACCCTTGGGAAAGGCATGAACCCCTTTATCCCTCTATGTTGGACTGCAACATCATAGTGAGTGAGTTCAAACCCCAGTCGCACTATTACGCTCACTTTCGGGCAAATACCATTGGGAAAGGTATGAACCCCCTTATCCTCCCAGCTATGGGTTAAATAGTACCCCTACTGTTCTAGGAGAATGGCTTTGGCATTAAATAACCGACAAAGGTTGATATGCCATTAAACAAAGAAACCAAATCAGACTAAAAACAAATTTTGAAAATATCTTATTCATTTAATTCTAATAAATATTGTACATCGTCCAATTATTTTTTTGTTTCGAATACAAAAAAAAATAAATTATGCATTTTTGGTATTAATTTGTTATAATACCCAATCATTGCCAAGCCCAGTCAATAAAAACTTTTATCTCTGCTGAGCAGTAAGACCCTACCTCCAACTAATGTCCTGGTTATGACACTAAACTACATTTGATGGTGTGGCTCAAGTCTAAAAAATTTCAAGAATGTGAAGTACCTGTTCAATGCCATTACTCCTAGGCCCACTCAGACCCAGAGTAGTAGCACCTGATAGGGGCCCAAACAGAACTGTTTAATAATTTAATAGTGTGCAAACAAATTATTGATGCTAAAGTAAGTGTTACATCGTGATACTTGAAACAATTTAACTGTGTGCAAATAAAACTACTGGAGTTAGCAATACTTGAAGCCATTTAAATGTTTATAGATAAAAATACCTTGAACCATTTAACAGAGTGGAAATGAATTAAGTGTTGAGTTAAAATAAATGAAACCATTTAACTGTGTGCAAATAAAACTATTAGTGTGAGCAATTCTTGAAACCATTTAACTGTGTACAAACAAATAATCAATATTGAATAGAATTATTAGTGTTATATAGGAATACTTGAAACCTTTTAATCATGTGCAAACAATGGCAATACTTGTATTACCAATTAAATACTCACAAATCATATACATATAAACTTTTATTTGTGTGCAAACAAATGACTGATACTAAATTACCATCACATACCAATACTTGAAACTATTTAACTATGTGAAAACAAAATGATTAATACTAAATAGAATTATTTGTGTTAGATAGAAATTCATAAAAACCAATTGTGCACAAACAAATGACCTCTGGCTCATTTTAAAATGTTATCAACAAAATGTTTGTTTATAAATCATATATATATATGTATAAACAAGATTGGCATGAAATAACCTACAAGGGTTGATATGCCATAAAACCCAACCGAACCGATCATTGCCAGGTATCCCTACTACTATATATATACACATGTGAATATATATATATATATATAGTGTATGTGTGTGTATACATATATACATGCATCTCAGCCTTCAGCTCATTGACCTTGTGTCAAGTCCTGTCTGGTGAGAGGCGGCAACAACTATCATACATATATACATGCATATATGTTTCATATATATATATATATATATATATATATATATATATTTTTGTACAGGTATATATATATATATATATATATATATGTAATAATTTTAGTAATGTGTGTGAGAGCATATATATATAAAAGATTTTATCCATTATATCTGAAGAAGTCCTGTTATATTTTCCTTCGTGTTTTTGGTTCACACCAGAAACACAAAACAGGATGGAAATAAATTTATAATCCTAAAATAACCGGTCTTTGGTTTTTTCTTTAAAGAAAGTATTGCTCTGTAAAATCTATTACATTGAGCTCTCTGCCAGGAAAATTTAAATGTTCATCTCCTGAATGATTTTCTTGTCCTGAAGGAATTACTCCCAACTCTGGTTTAACTGGACCGAATAATATATATATATATATATATATATATATATATATATATATATATATATGTAACAGGAGGTTGCTACACTGCCAGTGATGACAAGACAGAATTTAAAGAATTTCATTAAATGGCCATTAGCAGAACTTTACCTCTTTTTCACTGGTCCTAAAAGTTCTCCTTCCTTAAATGTATATATTGCTTATAAGTAAAGATTCTTTTTATTTAACAAAAAAAGATTTTGGTCTGAGAGGTCAGGAATGAGAAGAGGGAAACTTTGGAGGGTTCATCAAAGGAATTCAAATGAAAAAAAAAAAAAAATAAATAAAAAACATGGCCATTAGCAGAACTTGAACTCACTTTCGCTCTCCTCCAAATGTATGTGGTGCATTCAATAAGTTTCCAGACTTTTTTGTACAGGCATTCAAAATTGTCATAGACTCTTGAAAGTTCCCTATGTTATTGCTATACATTTTATGAGATGACTGACCAATTTTTATGATTTCAGCTTCAAATGAACAGCTACAGCAGCAATTGGAATACACCCTACTAAAGCCTGATTGTCACAGCTGGTGAATTTCCAAAATGCAATCTGGACGGGAGGACACTTTAGAAGAACGATATGCAATAAAATTCTGTTTTAAACTTGGAAAAAATGATGCCACAGAAACGTATGGAATGCTTCAGACTGCTTTTTGACCATCTTGCATGAATCAAGCATCAGTTTTTGAGTGGCATAAGAGATTCAAGGAAGGCACGGAGTCTGTGAGGGATGATGAGAGGTGTGGGAGGAGTAAGGAAGTCAATACACCAGAGTTGATTGGCCAAAGGGTTAGGGTTACTATGTTGAGGTTTTAAGGGAGTTCAGGAAGAGATTCCGTCGGAAGAGGCCAGCACTCTTCAAATTGGGTCAGTGGCATTTCCACCAGGACAATGCACCAGTCCACATCTCCATCCTTGTCACAGACTATTTGAGCAAGATAGGCATCAAGACAGTTCCTCAGCCTCCCAAGAGTTCAGACCTTGCTCCCAGTGACTTTTGCTTATTTCCTAAGCTCAGAGGCTGTCGTTATGAGACAATTGAGGAGATGAAAGAGACTGTGACAAAGGTCATTGACACGCTCACACAAGAGGACTTCCATGGGGCTTTGCAGAAGTTGTTGGAATGGTACAACAAGTGCATTGCAGCCAGAAGAGATTATTTAGAAGGGGACTAGCGTTTCATGCGTGTACTATCAATAAAAGTGCCCACACGAAATAAGTCTGCAAACTTATTTAATGGTTCTCGTATCTGGTCATGATATTGAGGAATGGGAAACTGGGAGGGTTTATTTTTGTCCAAGGTCTGATAAGTTAAATTGATATATTAGCCCAAGAATACAGAGAGAAAGAGAGAGAGAGAGAGAAAGAGAGAGATTTCCCTAGCCTCATCACCAAACACCCACTCACCTACATACACACCCACATACAGAAAAGAATGAGTCTATAACAGTTTGGTATTTATCCGATCAAGTTAAATAGTATTTCAGAAAAGCGAAAATACATTTGACAAATCAATATGTGATCAAAATCAGAAATCATAAGTGGGAGGGAAGATTCGGAGCCAGGCAGAGACAAAGCCAAAAAAGTGAAAATAATGGGCTGAGGAAGAGCAGGAGGATGACCGGAAATTAACAAAGGTGTGGAGGTGGTGAAAGAAAATCCATGGTGGATGGAGATGAAGGAATTAGCAAAAACAAGAAAATATAGAATCCATAAAACAAACAGAATTGTTAAGAAAGTAAAAAAAAAAATACCAGATTGATATTCCAGACTTGGGAGACTTTTAACATTTAAAAATTGTTGCATATAGCACTGTTTCCTTTGTTAGTTTAACAGATATGGGATCCTCAGGAGGCTGTAAACTCATTTTGGTAGGAAATAACAATAAACATGCCTGTAGCCTGGAATTTCAAGCATATTAGAATAGTCATCAAAAGTACATAGCCTGTTGAAACATAGGCCATGGTTGACAGGGCAGAAGCCTGTTTATTTTATAGAAAATTACAATTGGAACGACTACAGCTAAAAGATTAAACTAAGAACATGAAAATCCAATGGAAAAAGACATTTTCTATTTCTAAGGATGCAGTATATTCATCAACACAAATTTTGTAAGAGAGAAGTTGAGATGTTCATTTTGAGGGAAAAGAAATTGCAGTCTCGAAAAATTCTTGGTTTTATATCATAGAACTGAAGGAATCTTCAATATAATGAATTCACATTCTTTAATTTTCTTTTACGGAAAAAAATGATCTTGAAAGGAAAAGAAAAAAAAAAGGAAGAATTGTTAATCTTCAAAAGTTAGTTCCCCTTGACACTCTCGGGTAATAAAATACAATCTTACCTGGAAGTTCAATGATAGCAAAGTGGACTAATGAATTTCTTCTCCTGTTATACTATCCTGTTGGACATCATTTATTTCTATTTGAGATGATATATTTACAATACAAAACTAGAAGCAGAATTTAGAAGATGAAGGATAATACGAGTGAAAATTATCAATAAAAAGGAAATACAATTAGGAAGATGAAGGATAATAGAAGGGAAAATTATTAATGAAAAGGAAATAGAATTAGGAAGATGAAGGAAAATAGAAGGGAAAATTATTAATAAAAAAGAAATAGAATTAGGAAGATGAAGGATAATGAAAATTATTAATAAAAAGGAAATAGAATTAAAAAGATGAAGGATAATACGAATGAAAATTATTAATAAAAAGGAAATAGAATTAAAAAGATGAAGGCTAATATGAATGAAAATTATTAATAAAAAGGAAAGAGAATTAAACAGATGAAGGATAATGAAAATTATTAATAAAAAGGAAAGAGAATTAAAAAGATGAAGGCTAATATGAATGAAAATTATTAATAAAAAGGAAAGAGAATTAAACAGATGAAGGCTAATATGAATGAAAATTATTAATAAAAAGGAAAGAGAATTAAAAAGATGAAGGCTAATATGAATGAAAATTATTAATAAAAAGGAAAGAGAATTAAAAAGATGAAGGCTAATATGAATGAAAATTATTAATAAAAAGGAAAGAGAATTAAACAGATGAATGCTAATATGAATGAAAATTATTAATAAAAAGGAAAGAATATTAAAAAGATGAAAGATAATATGAATGATAATTATTAATAAAAAGGAACGAGAATTATAAAGATGAAGGCTAATATGAATGAAAATTATTAATAAAAAGGAAATAGAATTAGGAAGATGAAGGATAATACGAGTGAAAATTATTAATAAAAAGGAAATAGATTTAGGAAGATGAAAGATAATATGAATGAAAATTATTAATAAGAGTCTTTTTTAATTCATAGAATACAATCATCCATCTAATGCTGGTTTTGCAAAAACTTCCATATTTTCTTTGAGATGACTCTTTTTCTCAATAACAAAATTCCTATAGATTATCAAAAACCTTTTTTGAGTGGTGAGGAGGATAATTCCAAGGAAATATTATTTCAAAGACATCTAAAAGACTAACAACTTAGAACATTATTTGCAACGGAGAAGAAATTCCAGCTCAGATGTTTTAAATTTGGATCAAAGAAAAGATATACACTGTAGTTTGCCATTGTTATCCAATTCCTGTGATCAGTAGCCATTTTTAGAAAATCCTGTTATTTTGAGAATTCCAACAAGGGAACTGCCATGGAATCATAGAAAGAGATTGATTTTTCTGTAATCCCTGAAGGCCAAACAATTAGGGACCTGACACAAGTTTCAAATTTACTCCTCTGGATCAAATAAAATATTTGCCCATTGATTGATTTGATCAGATTGATTGATTGATCAATTGATTTTGATGACATGTCAACCTGTCTGAGGTTATTTTATGCACAAAGGTTAGAGAATTAAGTTCATTGTACATTTATATTGACATATTTTGTGCTGTGGTTTCTTAAGAGGTTTTTTTTTTTGCACACTGTTGTATATCAAATATTCTAATCTACCGAATATACTCAAGTATCATTCTTGCCCAGTTAATAGAACTAACAGCATACTTAAGCTAAACTGAATTGTTTGATTTAGAACTGTTTGACTAAACTGAATAGCTTAAAATAGAAATGTTTTTAACAATTTAACTGTACTTACATTTAAACTGTGTGCTAATGCTAAACTGAATTGTTTGAAATAGAACTGTTTTTGACGTTGACATTCTGCTTACACAAAACTGAATTGTTATATATAGAACTGTTTTGACAGTTAACTGTGTGTAAAGAAAATCTGTACTCATACTTAGCTGAATTAGAACTGTTTGAATAAACTGAATAGTTTGAAACAGAAATGTCTTTGACAAACTGTGTATTCATGCTAAACTGAACTGTTTGAAAAAGAACTGATTATTTGCATAAAAATGGATTTGGTATTAAATAAGCCACAAAAGTTGATATGCCATAAAAACCAACTAACAACCATCAAGTATCATTCAATACCTAGGCCTAGCCATGGCCAACCGTTAGACATAAAGTTTGTATCTTGCCTAAGGTGCAATACCCAAATTAGGCTAAAATTTTCATCTCAGAAAGTTGTATGATACACGATTACACACAGGAATACAAACAATTTATACTCAGATGGTTTCAAGTATTTCTATCAAATACAAATAATTTACAAACAGTTTTATGGTATTAAGTATTCCTATCTAATACAAGTAATTTACACACAGCAATATGGTTTCAAGTATTCCCATCTAATTCAAATAATTTACACATGGTTATATGGTTTCAAGTATTTCTACTTAATACCAATAATTATATGGTTCCAAGTAATTTAATAATAGTTTTTTGTTTGCACACAGTTATATGGTTTTAAGTAACTAATAATAATCCTTAGTAAACAATTGTGGATTTAAGTAACTAATTACAAATAATTTACTTATATATCAACAAATATTCCTGTCAAAATATAAATGATTCTTGAATTTGACCCATAGATGAGACTCTAAAATATACAACCACTCCGAGTCAGAGTGTACCAAGGAATAATGGCAATGAATGGGATACTCCATATTCCTTAGACTGTCAGAACTGAAGCCGTACCATCAGATGCAGTTTAGTGTCCAACCCAGCACATCCCCTTTTGTGGGGGAAGGTCTTACCCCCTCTGAAAAATACAGTCAGTGTATTTGATCAGATTTATCATCATCATCATCTGTAGAGAGAAACAGCTGATGATGTAGCCTCATAAGCCATGCATTGTAAATTTCATTCATAACTGCTTTAGTAATGGTGATGGGGAAACACAAAGGTACCCTCGAAATGAATGTCTACACGAATATCGTCAATATTACAACAACTGATGGAACAACAGTTCTTTTAGTCCAGACAAATTGATTAATTTTTCTGCATTCTATGATGGAATTTTCTAGAGAATCCAGGATCAATGAACGATGTCCAATGTCAACATCTGTCCATATTGGTCTGAGAAAAGCTCAAACCAAAAATCATTTGACCATAAGAACTGACCTGTGCAATGTCATATTGTTAATTCACTAAATACAGAAATACTTCTAAGTCGGATAAGATCTCAAAACCCTGGAAGCTTGTAAATGATACATATTACAAATTGAACTCTTGCCCTTAAGTCAATCAACACGAGGCCAACCATTTTGGCAATTATTTATGAATTTGACCTTTACTGATGGGGATACTCGCATGAGAAGCTACCTCCTTAAAAAGTTTGTTAAATATGGATCATTTTATCTAAAATTCAAAGATTAAACATCATTATTATCTTTTTTATTTATCCTTATCCTTGTTATTTTGATCACTGAATTTTAGCCAATCTGTTCTGTAGCCCTCCTTATCACATCGTCATGTTTTCAAGTATTCTTATCTAATACAAATAATTTTTTAACAGATCTACTTGACAGATTAGTCCCAAACAATACTACCATTTGCTTTTAGTTGAAGACTAAAATAACACCCATCACTAAATTGCTTTTAAATTTTGGTTTGTTTGTTTTTCAAGGAATCATTAGTTTTTTCTTTGGATTACCAGAAGCAATCATTTTGGGTTTGGCTGTATTTTATGGCATATTACCCCTAGAGGGTTATTTAATGCCAAATCCTATACATATATATAATTTGCATGCAAATAGTTTGAAGGTAAAATTATTTTTAAATGTGCTAGAGTTCATTTGTTTGCACACAGTTAATTGGTTTCAATTATTATTATCCAACACAAATAATTCTATTAAATATTCATCATTTGTTTGCACTCAGTTAAATGGTTTTAAGTATTTCTAACATTAATAGTTTTATTTGCATATAGTTAAATATTTTCAAATGTTATTATTCAACACAAATAATTCTATTAAATATTCATCTTTTGTTTGCACTCAGTTGAATGGTTTTAAGTATTTCTAACATTAATAGTTTTATTTGCACATAGTTAAATATTTTCAAATATTATTATCTAATGCAAATAATTCTATATAATATTAATCATTTGTTTGCACTCAGTTGAATGGTTTAAAGTATTTCTAACATTGATAGTTTTATTTGCACATAGTTAAATATTTTCAAATATTATAATCATTTGTTTGTACATAGTGTTGTACTTCCTACATATTGGACTCACCCTCCTCCATAAATAAACGTCAGTGGAGTTCACCAGAGTCGATCCAGACCCACGTGACACAATCACTACTCGACTGGACTCTCAGCTAACTACTGTCTAACCCAGTTCACTTGTATCTTGTTTCTATTACTTGAATATAGATGTTTTTCTATCGAACCTTTTTGTGTTCCCCGTGTCTTTCTTTTACCAGCATCACAACACATAGTGAAATGGTTTCCTGTATTAATATCCATATTTACCCAACCCCTCTGCTCGGGCAGGATATGACACAAGGTCAATTTTTAAGCGGAGTTTAACAGGTTTGAATTCAGAGTTTTCGTCCTCCTAGACTAGTTGCCTCATCAAGGCTGAAGAACTTAGTCTGCCCTACTATTTACCCATAGCTGGTATTAATATCTAACAGTAATAATTCTATTTAATAATAATGAGGAAAACATGGAAGAGTTCAACTTAACCTATAGATGGAACCCTAACAGGTACTACCACTCCAGGACAAAGTGGAACGGGGAGTAATAGTAATAAACGGGTATTCTACGTTCCCTAAAACTCCCAGACTGGAGCTGAGAATTTTTATATTTAAATCCATAAAAATTTCAAATTAAAAATCCGTGAAATTTTTTATATTTAAATCCATAAAAATTTGGATTTAAAATCATCCCACAATTGATACAATATATATAATCCTTGTGACACACAGTCAATTGTTTTTTAAGAAGAGAAAATGGTAAACCAAATTATGGTGTTAGGATGAAATGAGATGTTCAATATACGAAATATTAATGAAGGCAAATATGAAATCAGATGCTGGAGTAATATGTCAGTACTTATGCAATCCTTCTGCCATAAATGTGATATAACACAAGGTCAATTTTGAAGTTGGTTTTAAATTCAGACTTGATTTTTGAGATTGGTTGCCTACCAAAGCTAAAGAAGCCAGTCTGCCCTACTATTTACAAACAGCTGTGTAAAGAACAAATGGATTCATGACTTGTTGGGTATCACCCACCTTTTTCCACACAATGAACTAGTCCATCTGCCATATATAGCAGTAGCTACTAATACCAGAGCTGACTAGAAGGTGAAGAGCAGCTTCTTATAGGAGCAGCTTTTTGCTGATTCAGTTGTCGGGTCGCATTTTGGTCGGCCGAGCTGGCTGCGGCGCGGATCTGGCCGGGTGCGTCTCGGTAGTTGGATTTTTCCTATGGCCTCAGGGGGCCTTCCCCCCAGGGTATTACCCCCTTCGGGGGGGGTGATCGCCCGGTGCCTGAGGCACCCCTAATAAGGGGAATGCCAACGGGGCCGTAGGCATTTTTGGGAAATGCCGGGCGCATGTGGGCTACGGCCCTGCACCCGGACCCATCAAAAAAAAGGCCTTGTGCCACACTTTCACGTTCGGTGGGGTGTGGAACAAATACCACAGCTTCTTATAGGAATAGTATTAGAGTGTTAGGGACTGGAGATCGCACTAGATCACCTTACTTGCAACCGTAATAACGGAAGCCAATCCTATCGTTGGACTATATCTTTATTCTGTATTCACTAATCCTATGTTCTTGTCTACTAATAGTCTCTCTATTGTATATACTTTTTCCTGAGAATATATCTCTATTTCCTCTCATATCGTTGTTTGTCCTTTATTTAATATTACCATATTTACCAACCCCTTCGTTCGGGCTGGATATGACACAAGGTCAACTTTTAAGCGGAGTTTAACAGGTTTGAATTCAGAGTATTCCTTCTCCTAGACTAGTGGCTTCACCAACACTGAAGAACCTAGTCTGCCCTACTATTTTCCCATAGCTGGAGAGAGAATAATTGGATTCATACCTTTCCCAAGGGTATTAGTGCTATGTGAAATGCAATTAGTCTTGTACAGGATTTGAACTCGTGTGTCGCCGTGTCCATTTCCTACGACGATAACCATTACACCATGGGCACCTCCTTTATTTAATATTACAAGTGTTCACTAACCAGAACGCAACATGACTTTACCAAGGGCATTAGCTCAAAGTGCAAGTTTTGAACAGGATTTGAACTAGAATCAACAATTTCATTACCTATGAGGCAAGGCTAAGAAAACATTGACTGTATCCCCTGCAAGAGGATAAGACCCCTCCCTTAAAAAAAAAAAAGGATGTATCTTAAGTATGACACTTATCTGCATCTGATGGTGAGGTTACATTTCTGGGGCTCTGTGGAGTGTGGATTACCCCTTTATTGTCATTACTCCCAGGTCAACTCAGATGTAAAGTGGTAGTATCTGTTACAATGTGCAAAAAACAAAAAAAAAGAAAGAAACAGCAAAAAAATATAACTATAAACGTATAATCAATATAATTCGCTAACCTCTAAGCATAAAATAAACCTATACAAGTTGACATGCCATTAAAATCAATCATTTCCTACCACAATAACCATTACACCAAGTGCCAATATCATATTATTTGGCAGCGCCCATCTCCTCTAACCAGTCCACTTTAGAAATAAAACTTTATTTGCATTGGATCTAAATAGAGTTTCTCTGCAATCCAAACCTGGAATTGGAATTTATATCTGTCAATGAAGACAGACAAAAGATTGGAATATTCTGAAAACCATGCAATAAATACAAAAGAGATTATTAGAAAGAAAATAACAATATAAAAAGATTTCTTTGATTCTTGGAGACCAAATCAAGCAAAAAGGAAGAGGATTTCAATCTATGAGAAGAAACATCGATTCCAATCCAATGGTAGACACTTTGAGAACAAAGAATGCATCCAAAATTATGAGGATGCGTGATCGAAAAAAAAACCCAAACTGATGAAAATGATGGAAGAGACCGGTTCTTTAGAAACTTTCAAAAGAAAATCTTCCCAAACCAGAAAAAGGAGAGAAATTCCCGATTGGATGATGCATTTTAATGGTATGCCAACCTGTCAAGAGTTATCTTATGCCTAGAGGTTAAGGAATTGTGTTCATTGAACATTTACATTTTTTGTATACATGTTTCTTAGGATTTTTTTTTTTAAATGCGCTTATGTGATAAAAATAATTTCGACACGGTTGTATCAATTATTTCAAGTAATAATTTCTATCTAATAATTGGAAATGATTTTTATTATAAAAATGAATCGGAAATGATTTTTACAATAAAAAAATCATTGGAAATGATTTTTACTATAAAAATGCATTGGAAATGATTTTTATTATAAAAATGCATTGGAAATGATTTTTACTATAAAAAAATCATTGGAAATGATTTTTACTATAAAAATGCATTGGAAATGATTTTTATTATAAAAATGCATTGGAAATGATTTTTACTATAAAAATGCATCGGAAATGATTTTTACTATAAAAATGCATTGGAAATGATTTTTACTATAATTTTTATAGTAAAAATCATTTCCAATGCATTTTTATAGTAAAAATCATTTCCAATGATTTCTTATAGTAAAAAAGCATTGGAAATGATTTTTTATAGTAAAGAGGCATTGGAAATGATTTTTACTATAAAAATGCATTGGAAATGATTTTTGCTATAAAAAAGCATTGGAATTGATTTTTGCTATAAAAAAGCATTGGAAATGATTTTTACTATAAAAAAGCATAGGAAATGATTTTTACTATAAAAAATCATTGGAAATGATTTTTACTATAAAAAAGCATTGGAAATGATTTTTACTATAAAAATGCATTGGAAATGATTTTTACTATAAAAATGCATTGGAAATGATTTTTGCTATAAAAAAGCATTGGAATTGATTTTTGCTATAAAAAAGCATTGGAAATGATTTTTACTATAAAAAAGCATTGGAAATGATTTTTTACTATAAAAATGCATTGGAAATGATTTTTACTATAAAAAAGCATTGGAAATGATTTTTACTATAAAAATGCATTGGAAATGATTTTTACTATAAAAAAGCATTGGAAATGATTTTTGCTATAAAAAAAACATTGGAAATGATTTTTTCTATAAAAAAGCATTGGAAATGATTTTTACTATAAAAATGCATCGGAAATGATTTCTACTATCAAAATGCATTGGATGTGATCTTTACTATAAAAACGCAATGGCCAACGAATTTACTAAAAAATACATTAGCCAATAATTTTTACAATAAAAATGCTGAGGCATTTATACTCCAAATATTGCCACCATTAATCTAATTTGTCCCTTTGATTTTGTTCTTGATAAGCAACATCTCAACTGAGTTGTCAAATGGAATTCATGGAAGTTAATGATAATCTGCACCTCAAGTCACTTCTCAGGTACAATGATTCAATTCTTTTTTGTTTCACTCAAGAGTCCAACAACTCTTTTGTCAATTCAAGAAAAGACAATTCCTAGAAGAAAGACAGAATCTATCACATACGCTGGAGTCATTTTCCATTTCCTCCAACTTCTACAGCCTCAAAAAAGTGAATAGAGAGACGAAATCAAAAGTTGAAATGAATTAGGTTTTTCTATTTCTGCTCTCATATCAAATGATTGGCCATCGCTGACATAGCAGTCATTAGTGATTGGTTTGGTTTGGTTTTTATGGTATATCAACCTTTGTAGGTTATTTAATGCCAAATCCTCTTTATACATATATATTAAATATATAGGATTTGGTTTGGTTGGGTTTTATGACATATCAACCTTTGTAGGTTATTTAACCATATTTACCAACCCCTCCGCTCAGACTGGATATGACACAAGGTCAATTTTTAAGCGGAGTTTAACAGGTTTGAATTCAGAGTTATCCTTCTCTTAGACTAGTTGCCTCACCAAGGCTGAAGAACCTAGTCTGCCCTACTATTTACCCATAGCTGGAGGGAGAATAATTGGATTCATACCTTTCCCAAGGGTATTAGTGCAATGTGTAGGTTATTTAACGCCAAATCCATTTTTATGTAAATAATCAGTTCTACTTCAAACAATTCAGTTTAGCATGAGTACACAGTTTAATTGTCAAAAACATTTCTATTTCAAACTATTCAAGCAGTTATATATAACAATTCAGTTTAGTGTAAGTACAGTTTCAATATCAAAAACAGATCAATTTCGAACAATTCAGTTTAGCATAAGTACGCAGTTTAAATGTAAGTACAGGTAAGTACGGTTTGATTGTCAAAAGCATTTCTATTTCAAGCTATTCATTTTAGCATAAGTATGCTGTTAGTTCTATTTAACCCATAGATAGGGCCCTATCAGGTGCTACCACTCCAGACCAGAGTGGACCTGGGAGAAATAGCAATGAAGGGGTGCTCTGTATTCTCCAAAGCTCCAGCATTACTGGAACCTCACCATCAGATTGTTTAGTATCATATGCAGGACACTCATTGGGGTCGGGTCTTACACCTCTGCAGAGATGCAGTCAGTGCATTCTACAGTCCCAGCCGACTGGGCAAAGTCATTAGTGACTACAATATATAGATATATATATATAATTTTTTTTTTATACCTATACTTTAACTCTGACAGTGCAAAAAAAAGAAAAAAACAAAAAACAGATGATACAATTAGTGAATAAAAAAAACATTACACAAACTGATGTCAGGAAAAAATTCAATAAAAAAAATAAAAAGACTAAAAACATATAAAAAGTTGGCGACCGTAGTCGAGGGTGACTTAAAGGCTCCCTTTTTGATAGCTACAACACCAAGGTGTAGGGGAGGATGCTACTCCTTTCCCTGGATTGCTCCACTTTACCCTTGATCCTTAATTATAATGCAGAGTGTTAAGCAACGTTGCATCAAGTACCATTTTTAAAGTCTTTGGTATGATTCGACCTGGGATTGAACCCAGGTCTCCTGGTGAACACTCTAACCATTATGCCAATGTCTGGTTTAAAAAAACATATATACCACTTGAAAATAATCAATCAGCAGTGCAATGCCTAGCCAAAAGAAAAAAACACCGATAGAATTACCTAAGCTGAAACGTAAAAGTGCTTAAGACTCTAAGTAAAGCGAAATTCAAATACCTTAAGAGGCAGAAGTAATCTACCTAGGTTTCACCTACCAGATCATTAGGATCATTCTTGTTAAGAAATGCCAGTTACCACCCCAGATACTCTCAAGATGAGAGGGAACTTTATTTGAGGACCGGAAGTAAACAAACGGCCATATTGGTTTATGTGAAAGTGTGAGAAGTAGGATGTGATAAAGGTGTCTCCATATGCACAGGGAGAGAGTCTGAATTCTTTGTTTTTAACAATTCTGACTAAAGAGGGTTGGCCTAAATGACATTTTATTATTAAAGTGACCTCCAGAAGAAAGGAAAAAAATTAGCACAAAAAAAAAAAAAAGAAAAAAAGATTTTTATTATTTCTAGTGGCCACTTTATCATTAAAATGTCATTTGGTCCAGCACTTCTTTAGTCAGAATTATCCCATTGTTCTGGTAGGTGATATCACAGTAGATAGGTTCAGGCTCTTTAGGTATATATATATATGTGTGTGTGTGTGAAGGAAAGTAGAATAAAACAAAATGACACAAATTAGATGAATTCATTATGAAAGTCAATGTTGAACGTTTCGGTTTTAATAACCTTCTTCAGGATTTTAAATTCATGAAGTGTTGCGATGGATGTTTGATGAAAGCTTTTCTACTACTGCTTCATGAAAAATCATTTGCTATTTTAACAATTTTCATGTATTTAAAGTCCTGAAGAAGGTTATTACAACCGAAATGTTCAATATCGACTTTCATGATAAATTCATCTAATTTGGATTTTTTTGCTTTTTCTACTTTTCTTCATACTGTCAAATTTAATTTCCTTATTAACTCCCATATATGTGTGTATATGTATGAATATATATACTCCTTGAGCTATATTTCATTATATTTATTGAATAATGCATATACCGGCTCATTGGCCAAGAGTGTTCGCCAATGGTCTAGGAGACCTAGTTTCAATCCCAGGTCGAGTCATACCAAAGACTCAAAAAATAGTACTTGATACCTGCTTGCTTAACACTCAGCATTATAAGGTACGTATCAAGGGTAAAGTAGAGCAATCAGAGGGAAGGAGTAGTGTCCTCCCCTATACCTCGGTGTAGCAGCTATTGAAAAGGAAGCCTTCAGGTCGCCCTCGACTACATTCGCCAACTTATACATATATATGTATGTAGTCAAATGGAATCCGTGAAAGTCAGTGATGATGTGCACCTGAAGACTCTTCCTTGGTACCATTGGTCCCGTTACTTTGTTTGTATTTCACTCAGTGTTTAACAAACCCTGTTGGCTTGGGCTGAAGAATACACCCACTACTCCCCTCCAGAATAAGTATTCTGAGAATGACACTAAAGCATCTGATGGTAAGGTTCCAATCCTGTGTTGTATAGCCAAGACCAACTATACAAACACATAATACATTTATATTTGCATGCCGAATCATAACGACGACACAATAAAGACGAGCGACACAATTCTTAGAAAAATATACCTCTCACTTTATTTGAAAGGGTTGTGTGCGAGAGGGAGTTGGAGACCGAACAGAACTGCAACATATTGATCCCCACTCTTATGGCCATCAGCGTTTCTTTCCTGATCTCCTGGGCTGCTCAGCCAGGAGCCAGCCTATCAACTGTATCTTAGCTCCAACTCATCTGATCCCCAACTGATTAATCGGGGGCCTGAGGGCTCCCTCTGCTGGGTGCTGGCTTTCTCTACCGCATCTTATCTCCAACTGATTGAATTTCTTGTGCACTGAGTTATATAATAGTTCAACGCCCACCTTCTTGTGGGCGTCACAAATTGCACTCATTCAACCCATTCACGCTCAAGGTTATACTCTGCTATTCCTCAACCAGATGCACCTGTTATTTACACAGGTGCATTTCCTATTTTGACAGCCTGGCTGGGTCGTAGGTCAATATACAACACCTGGAGCTTTAGAGGAATGTGGAACTTCTAGTTAATAATTGGAAATATTCACTTTAAATTGCATACTGACACCCAAAAGTATCGCAGTAGTCGTGTAAGAAAACAAATCAACTACAATAAAGAAAAAAAATCAAACCCTGATGATGGCCTATGAAAATTCTGAAACCACTGAGGACAATTTTGGCAAGCTCATCCACCAATTCTAACCTGAAACCAAGAAATTTCTCAGGAAACTTGAAAGGATCTTAATAAAATTATATATAAAATACGTCTTTATTATTTAATCAAACATGCTTAAATATATATATATATATATATATATATATATATATATATATATATATATATCCTATTCATTCTGTCTGTATCTAATTCTCCTAGCCTTTTTGAGTTTATCATGATCAATATGTCTATCTTAGCCTGGGCATAGTTAATTATCCCCCAGTCTGTTCATATTATCAGCTTTGTCTTTTCCAATGATTTTTATCAATACGACAATTTTAAAAATAAAGAATTAAATCAATTAAAGAAAGAATAATCCTTGTAGCTAATCGATATTTAATTCACAGAAAGTGTTTAATTACTAAGTTTTCACAGGAGTATAAAGTGTGCAAAGATGCATACACAGATACTAGGCTGAGTCAAAAGTTTTGCAATATTTTAGTAGCGCAGGGTGGATTATGGTGCATATATCACATGAACAAAGCAGTTCAAGTTATAAGAGGAACCTGCAATCAATGGCAGTGTTATGGTAGTTGGTGCACTGATATGGTTGGGTTAGATTTTGTGGCATGTCAACCCTTGTAGGCTATTTAATGCTTAATCCTGTTTAAAGATTTATATATATAGAGATTTATGTGTGTATATATATATATATATATATATATATGTGTGTGTGTGTGTGATTTGAAAAGGTTGATCAGTTGGCTTTTATGGCATATCCTATTTACCAACCCCTCTGCTCAGATATGACACAAGGTCAATTTTTAAGCGGAGTTTAACAGGTTTGGATTCAGAGTTTTCCTTCTCCTAGACTAGTTGCCTCACCAACGCTGAAGAACCTAGTCTGCCCTACTATTTGCCCATAGCTGGAGGGAAAATATTTGGATTCATACCTTTCCCAAGGGTATTAGTGCTATGTGAAATGCAATCAATCTCGTTCAGGATTTGAACTTGTATCACTGTGTTCATTTCCTATGACGATAACCATTACACCATGGGCACCTCCTTTTATGGCATATCAACCCTTGTAGGTTCCTTAATGCCAAATTTGGTCATGCATATATATATATATTTATTAGCTATATATGATTTGTAAAGGTTGTTTGGTTGGCTTATATGGCATATCAACCTCTGTGGGTTATTTAATGCCAAACCCTGTTTATACATTTATATATGACTTGTAAGTAAAGTAAGTAAAGTTGGTGACCGTCGTCAAGGGTGACCAGAAGGCTCCCTTTTCCATAGCTACTACACCAAGGTGTAGGAGAGGGCGTTACTGCTTTCCCTGGATTGCTCCACTTAACCCTTGATACGTACCTTATATTGCTAAGTGTTAGCAAGGAGGTATCTAGTACCATTTTTTAAAGTCTTTGGTATGACTCTACCTGGGATTGAACCTCGGTCTCCCAGACCATAGGCAAACACAAAAAAAGTCTGGAAACTTATTGAAGGCACACCGTATATATATATGTGCATAAAACTCGCACAACCATATACTCATAAACATACATACGTATAAACACACACACATAACCATATACATACGTACATACACACACAACCTTATATATATATATATAATTGTAAAAAAAAACACACTGCTCAAAGGCATATATATATGAGATATACACCTCTACAAATATATGTAGGGCACCTCGGGTGGTGTAATGGTTAGCAAGGTAGACTAGCAAACCTACACGAGTGAGTTCGATTCTCATTGGGTGCCCAATTCATGCGGCCTTCTGCTACATCTAAGCAAAAAAGCTTAGTAAATTACCTCTACAAATATATGTATGTGTGAAAGTGTAGAAAGATGAAAAAAAACATAAGGTCTTCAGAGGATGATCTAATTTATTTTAATTATTTGCCAACATTAGATATTTCAGTTTCTAGACCTTCGTCAAGGCATATGAATTAATTAACTAAAATGAAAAAATATGTATCTTTTCCATTGGTAACTTTTTGTTTCAAATTTGTGTGATGTAATTAGCATTCCAAAATTTATTTTAAAAACTTTTCATTCCATCAGTCGACTTATCTATATTATTATTTTATTCAAATTCACCAATCATAAACATTCCATAACATATCTATCCATTTTTATCAATGTTAGCTAACTTCTTTCTATCTCTCTTGAATTCGAATATCTATTTAAATATATATGAATAATGAAGCTAAATGTACATATATAACAGCTTTTTTTATTTTAAACTTATTTGATTAAATAAGGCAGACCAGAAAAGTCTGCGAATTCTATCTTAGATCCATTGAAGTTTTTGTATAAGTTGTTTAAATTTTGGATGGAATAAATTTAAGAAGGCAGGGTATTTTTCCCCAACTATTTTAGCCCCAACTGTAGCCATCTTCAAGGGAACGAATAATGAAATAACAGGCACCATGCAGGAGTTACATTTATTTAAAGAGTAGGAGGAAGAACAAGTAGGAGGAGAATTTTGTTAGGGGTAAAAGAAAGAATTGGGAGAAAAAGGCATTTTAGGATGTGGCTGCAATATTCAAAGTTGATCTTGTTTAAGGAAGGTTTGATAACCTTTACATATTGACCGTCAAGAATTTGATTGCTGTATTGTTGCTGGGCAATAGGGATGTAGAAATAGGTATTCCTTTGGTGGAATTCAAGCGAGCTGGCTATATGTACTTTTAAGTAGTGGCACAAATATATGCCAGCATTTTCTTTTTTTTAAACGTTTGATAGTATCAGACTGCTCGACAAAAAGGAAAAGTCTTTCCCTAAGTCCAACGTAAAGTTGGGCGGGTTTCGATCCCCAACTTCAAGCGTCATATGTGTCTAGCCACACTGAAGAGTTGTGATACAACAAAACAGTACATCAGTGGTTGACAATATATATATATATATATATATATATATATGCTCCCCACTCCTAGGGGTTTTGCACTTTGTCGAAGGAATTAATGGCTGCCACTTGTATAATGCAAAGCTCTTCTAACAAATTAAGCACTTCATTTCCTGACAGTGTAAAATGCAAACAAATGGAAGTTAATACATATATGTTAAATTCCTTAACATGCATTGGATCTGTTGCTGGCTGTGAAGTTATGTTATCTGGCAGACGTAAAATTAGTCAGGTTTTGAGCCCAACTTGAAGCATCTCACGTGTCTAGCCACACTGAAGAGTTGTGATACAATGAAACAGTCTATCTGTGGATGACAATTGTTGTACTCCCTACATAGTGGACTCGCCCTCCTCCATAAATACACATAACGTTAGATGGAGTTAACCAAATCAGAGTGACATAATCACATGTGATACCATCTGCGTAGTGAACGGATAGTCACTACCCCACTGGATTCTCAGCTTCCTATCAACTAACTATTGTATAACCAGGTTCACTTGTATCTTGTTTCAGTTACTTGAATATATACGTTTTTCTATCAACCCTTTTTGTGTTCCCCGTGTCTTTTTGTCAGCATCACAACTGCAACAACAACACGTGTATATATATATATATATATACCATTAATATATATTAATGGTTATCATTAGCTCACTAGGTAAATCAACGGTGAATCAAATTTTTCGGCATTATTAAATAGTGCTCAACATCAAAGATAGAAATTATAGATATATTACATGGTGGTGTCTATAACCCTGGGTTTCGGGCTTTATGCATTCACCAGACAAAGCACAGACTGATGAATGATGGAAGCATGAAAACTAGGGTCATATATATATATATATATATATATATATATATATATATCTGTAATATATATCTGTGTGTGTGCATATATATATATATATATATATATATATATATAGTACAATTTGATGGAGACTCAAACTCGGTTAAGTCGTCATAATAAATTTATTTCGGTAGAGAATATTACTATACTCTCCGTTTCGCCAGATGACTATTTACATGCTTCTCTCTCGTCGCAGAGTAGAAAATGTGGAGTTACAGTTCGTATTCAGAAGATAAAATAAAGGAATTAAAAAATAAGAATTAAAAAATAAAAATAAAAAATAAAAACAAGCATAAAAATAAGAATAAAAGTGAAAATCAGTGGATACTTTATATATTTATTGCATCCCCTATGAATGAGTATAGTAAATCTTCTGAACCAAAGATATAACATTTCTGTTGCAGTTTGTATATATATATATATATATATATATATATATATATATATATATATATATAATCCATATGCATGTAGACTATCAAAGTTTATCAAATGTCTCTGCCATTTTGTGCGAAAACAGAGAGTTTCCTCCTCTAATATCTATCCGAAGAAACACATCCTTATCACAATATTGCTCACTCTTTACAGATCTGCCAAAAATAAAAAGTTTCAAAAGTGCTTACCATATTCTTTCAACCTTTGACCCCAGGTCACAAACTTCTTGCTACTTATTATTTTTTGACCTTTTACTTTATTTTTATTTTTTGGCTTCTTTCACAAAAATTTTCAGTATCTTTATTTTCATGTTTTTCCTGTCATGTGTTTGGCATTAAGAAATAAGAAAAAAAAAAAAAAAAAAAAAAGAAAATTTTTCACAGCAGCCATTCGCTTCCATCTTGAAGACAATCAGTCCAGCTGAGTGGATGCCAAAAATAATCAGAATTTACGCAAAAAAGCAGAAAGAAAACAAACAATCAGCGAGATAGAGTTTTTTTTTTTTTTTTTTTTTATATACATAAATATTCAAACTATTTTCTTTAGAAATTCTTATTTTAAGAAGAAGATTAAAAAAATATTTCCGTTAAGTAAATGCTTGAAATAATAGTTTTGTTGTATAACAATGGATTCCAAACTTATATTTTGCATGGTTTCAAGTATTTTTATCCAATACTGATAATTATATGGTTCCAAGTCTGAGACTTCCATCTTGATCTTTCTTGTTACATTCACATTTTTTGTGTAATTGCTTCTGAAAAATTTCTATGGTTTCAAGTATCCCGATCTAATACAAAGAATTTTTCAACAATTGTATGGTTTCAAGTATTCCTATCTATTACAAATAATTTGCACATGGTTGTATGGTTTCAAGTATTCCTATTTATTACAAATAATTTGCACACAGTTGTATGGTATCAAGTATTCTTATCTAATACAAATAATTTACACACAGTTCTATGGTTTCTAGTATTCCTATCTAATATAGATAATTTGCACACAGTTCTATGGTTTCAAGTATTCCTATCTAATATAAATAATTTGCACACAGTTCTATGGTTTCTAGTATTCCTATCTAATACAAATAATTATGCTTTCAAGTAATTGTTTCCTTTTAATAATAGTCATTTGTTTGCACACGGTTAAATGGTTTTCATCATCATCATGTCATGCTGGTAGCACGGATATCCCTGACCCTCTCTCGCCACTTTTCCCTATCGTTCATCGCCTCAGGCAGGACTTCAGGACAACATCCCGTATCCTCACATAGTTGCTGAATGTATGTTCATGCTGGTCGTCCTGCTTTTGCATGGCCATGTGAGGTGGTCCATAAGAGTACATCACTTATGAGTTCGTCCCTGCTTCTCCAGCAGTGTCCTGCATGTCTGGTTCGTCAAACTTGAATAGTTTTCGTGATAGGAGGCTGGTGGCTGTACAGTTGGTGTCTTGTGGGGTGTTGCCGCCAGGACTTGTTCAAGATTGCTCACAGCATTCTTGTGTAATTGCCGTCTAGCTTCTTCTCCAGCCTTTTTGTTAGAGTCCATGTAGTGCATCCATATAGCAGTATCAATGTGACCACTGCCTGGAAGAAACTGCGTTTCATTTTATCGGTTAGGTCTGATTTCCATATAATCAATAGCCTATTGATAGCTGTCCATGCTTTCGTTAACCTCGTGTCGATGTCCTTTTCGGTTGATGCGATGCTGCTTCCTAGGTAAGTGAATTTGTCTACTAGTTTAAGAGGGGTTCCATGGTTTTAAGTAACTAATAATAATGATAATGATAATACTTAGTAAACAGTCATAACTTTAATTAACTCTACTTAATACAAATAATTTACAGGTTTATCAAGTATTCCTATCTAATACAAATAATTTTTCATCATCATCATATCGTGCTTTTGTAAACACACTGCGATCAAAAATAAATTTGCAGCAACTGGGAGTCTTATGATTTTGATTGGTTGTTTGGTT
>CAUZXS010004406.1:0-17500 GCA_963585895.1 Sepioteuthis lessoniana
TTGGTGCTGCTGGTGGTTGTCTGTCTGTTTATTTCGTTTGTATTTCTCTATTAAATATTTAAGAAGTTTGAATTACGTCATTTTTTGCTTTGCATTCATTTAACTTAAATTTAAACCTAAGATCTCGGTTTTGTCTTTGGATATTTTTTAAGAGAGGGAGACTTTAAATTAGATATATTGTGATGAAATGAAAGACATAGATATATACAGAAAGAGAGAGAGAGAGAGAGAGAGAGAGAGAGAGAGAGAGAGAGAGAAAGAGAGAGAGTTTATCCAGTTGGTTGTTATTTTATTATCAAGACTAAAACGAGCTTTATTGCCATTTTGCAATGTCTCACTGTAAATATGGCTACCACTTTTATTTAAGTGGAGTCTATTGCCATTTGATTTTTATTTTTCTTCTTCAACGAAAGAAGTTTTTAAAGTTGGTTATGGTTACATACAAACATAAGATTTCTATGTCTATCTATGAGGGAAAAACTGGACACAAATCTGACAGTATGTGCAGATATAAAAACACAAGGTTTTCAGAGGATGACTTTAGATGTCAAGTTACTAAATGAAGTACAAATGATGAGAAGGCTGGTGGCGCTCTGTTTCGAATTGGTGCGATGCAACTAGCGTCCCAAATATCATCGAAAAAAAATCTATATCATATCCAAGCTATGAAGGTACTTAAGTTGTATAACTTCGAACAGAAATTTGTTTTTAAAGGCATATTGTTTACCGAGATTAAAAACAAGAACATTATATATATATATATATATATATATATATATATATATATATATATATATATATATATATATATATATATATAGTGCAATTAGAAGGAAACTCAAACTTGGTTAAATTGTCAATATAAATTTATTTCGCCAGAGAATATCATTATACTCTCTGTCTTCTCAGATGACTATACATGTTTAACTTGAGGTTGAAAAGCAGCATATATATATATATATATATATATATATATATATATATATATATATATATATATATATTCTTCCCAGTGGCCCATTGATTAATGTAAAGGTTAAAATTAAACGTAGCATTTATTTATGATTAATGCAAAATTGTCTCTGATAAGACAATTAATAGAAACATTTTACTGTTAGTTTAGTAACGTTCCTTTCTCTATTATTTACATAAGACTTCGCTCCCGAGTAAACAAATAAAAATTAAAGAGGAAATATCTCCACAAGACTGGTAATAAACATGATTTAAATTTGAATGATTCTTTTAGATGTTATTATTTTTGTTATAGAGGATCCCGAAACACTAAAGATTAAAGTTGACATGGTTCGCCATAACACTAGCTGTTTAGTTAAAACTAAACAATAAACGAAGCAAAATATCCAAACTGCAAAGGAATGTTCCATACTTGACATGCATATGAATAAAAACTTAAATTTTCAGACAGCTAACTTGTAGAAAATAATTTCGCCTCAGTCTAATTGATCTTCGTTTTAATGAGTATTTCATCAAATGTTTACTAATAATGCTACCATCTGGTTTTATCATAAAAATGTATAACCAAAATAAAATTAAGTATAAGGCGGCCATAAACACAGTTTCTGTTGGCCAATAGATAATTTTGATTTGGAGAAAAAGTTACGACGACATTATAATTTTTGTTGGGGAAAATGAATAGTGGGCAACTTCGTTTTTGCAGTTGGTCCAAATGGCGTCCATACGAAGTGGGTCATTTACAGTTAAGAAACAAGATGTCATAAAAAATGGCGGAAACAGGAGAATAGTGGCTGTTAGTATTCGCATTCAAAAATACAATACTCCTAATAGGGATAACAATCCACTAAGTTGATTAAATAAGAATTGCAGAATCACGAAGTACAGTCGTCGAACAAGAAAAAAGCCAATGTAAACACATTTGGACTAATTTTAAATGGCCTATATTAAAAAAAAAGATTATCTTTTATATCATCGATGTCTATTAGCAGCAACTTTAGAATTCAGCTTTGCTCAGAATTCAATGGTATGCAAAAAAATACCTAACTTAAAATGGTTTGTTATATCTTGAATTTGTACTCAATTACACACATTTCCTTCTCACGACCTTTATTGACCTGGAGTTCAACATTTTTGTCATCGGCATGTTACTTAGTTATAAATAATTCATCTTTCATGTCTTTGTGGGCATATTTTCATTGCAATCGTTATTTCTTTTCCTTACTACATCAACATCTTTTCTATAAACAAAGTGTCAGTGGAAATCAAGGTCATTATTGTCAATAAATGTTACAAACGAAATGTAAGCCAAAACAACAAACCATAAAAACTAAATCAGTTACATTAGTGTTCATCTAGATAAGTTAAAAATTATATGAATTATAAAGAAATAATTTTTCCATAGTGAAATAAATTTTTTTTAAGTTGTCCACGAACATTTTTGTTTACCATAAAAATAATTATCTTTGTAGACAAGAATCAGTTCTTGTCTACAAGATTAATTATTTATTTGACTTGAAATCAAGAGTATTTCGGGACAACTTTTTTTATGCAATTAAATGAAACCATTCTGAAAAACCATATTTTGACATCAATTTCGAGTGCATTGGTAAGCACAAAGTGATCTACACTACGCCCTTCTCCTTAGTCAAGAAAGACAGCAAATTTGAGAATAATGCTTAAGCAATAATAACAGTTTATTAGATCATCGACCCCTTCGAAAAAAACAAAACTAAACAAAAAACTAACAAACAAAACAAAACACTGCCGTTGTCGCGGCTGCTCGGTATTACGAAGAATTTGTTTATTTATTTATATTGTTATAGGAAAGGTAAGAACGAGGGGTTCTAATTTACATCAAATGAACAGTGTGGATAGAGGGGAGGGTAGAATTTGCAAAAAGATATCGATAAAATACAAGCAAGCAAGGAAGCAAGCGAGCGATTGACTCAACAAGAAGGAAGAAAGAAGGAATGAAAGAAGAAAAAAGTAATAATTTTAAAAATAAAAATAAAAAAAACAAAAAACAAACAAGGGGTGTCTGTGTGGACAGAGGGGAAAAACAGAATGAGAGAAGAGTAAAGAAGCAGAATGATGAGGAACAGCGAGAAGAAAAGTAAAAAAAGACGTCGAAAGAAAAGAAGGTGCCATTTGGATAAGACGAATAGAAAGTGTGACGTCAGTCGGCCATCAGAATAATAATATTGTACGTAGCAAGCAAGGCTGCTGGTAACTTCTCAGCCAATGTGACCTAGATTGGCGCTCCCAGTAACTTGCTGTTTTCTTGATTTTTTTTTTTTTTTTGCCTAGCATTCAAAAGCAGGCAAATCACCACTCATTCATTCCTTCATTCTTTCTTTCTTTCCTTCCTCTCCTCTTTTCATTCGTTCCCGTAACTCATTCCTTCTTTCACTCATTCATTCACCAGTTGTCTTTCTTTTTCTCTCTCTTTATCTACTTCTGACACTCCGCTTCCTCCTTTTACCTCTGCTCCTGTCTTTTTCCCCTCCTCCTGTTCCTCCTCCCGCCTTCTTTTCTTCCTTTTTACTTAGCTGTTTTTCTTCTTTTTTTTTTTTAAGTCGCATCGGACGTCATCTAGCGTCGTCACGTTGGTAGAGGCTACAATAACGTTAAGAACGTCAGAATATATTAGCATAATGGGTGACTGAATCGTTCATTTTTAAACGACTCACACACATACACTAATACATAACATATATAACTAGAACGACAAACGCACGCTTAAGTACAGGCTCATTAGCTCACATACACACAAAAACACACGCACACACATTTGCCGGCACGCGGATTTAAAAAATATTCCCGCTTTAGTATTACTAATTTAAAAAATAATTAATTATTTTTATTATTAACAAAAACACCAAGGAAAAAACATGTAAAAGACAAAAAAACAATGTTAGGTGTTAAGAGTAAGAAAAGAAAAAAAGTACCGACTACGTAATAGTGGCTGTGATATGTGAGCTTAGCTTCTAGATTTTTAAATATTTCATTGTTTAAAAGCTTTCAGAAAAAATAATCAGAGTTCGTTACTTGGTTTATTTATGCTGAGCTTTGAAGCGACTGAGCAGTGAGCTTTCTTTTTTTTTTTTTTTGAGTGTGTGAAAGGTCATGGCAGCCGAAAGGTCAATATTGGGATTACCCGGATGTAAACCTGGTAAAGCCTGGGGAAGAAATGACGCCATTTTGCTAGTGCACAGTTCAGAACTTGGCGATGGATGCTCGACTCCAACCATCTCGACATTTGGAGCCTAACGAACGGATTTAATTGCTACCCGGATGTTTCATTCACGCTTAATATGGTATGTAATACTTTATTTATTCGATTTTGACATACTTTTGATTTTTTATTCGATACGATCGCTGTCTTAGATATGAAATTGGGAGTTTTTGTAATCGTACGTACGGTTCTTTGAACTCTTTAACTCAAGGTGGCTTATTTACAATCACATCCTTCTGAGACGGGGACAGGTTTTGAAGGGGTTTCTCTCTAATTTTTGGACTGTAGATGGATGATCAGTATGGTCTACTTGCTGTGTAGATCTTACTGCCTTTGCATGTCTTTGATTCTTGCTGTTTGCTATTTTTTGTTGGAGTTGGTCTACTGTCAGCCATGTTGGGATCCTTATTGATGGATTAGAAATAAGACAAACGGACATTCATCAGCCGATGTTAGTCTTATTTAAGACTTTCAATCGGGATATCTGCAGAAATTAACATAGAAAATGAATATTAAAAATGTCTGATATGCTTCGTTGTTTAAAGAGCCGTGTGCGTACAACTTGGTGTGCAAAGTTCTTCATCCACGTTTGAGTATCGTTCTGGCTTACAAGACATCAATGATAACATTTTTAATGAGCTTCACTCTTGGAATTTTAAGACCTGGAAGACGTTTTCTTAATTTTGGTTGGCAATTTGAATTCTTGGAAAAAAACAAATATCGTTCTGATTTTTTGTTTTTGTTTTAACATAACTTTTTAATATTATTTTCTCTTATTCTTTTTTTTTTTTTTTTTAAATTTTTGTTTCCTTGTTTTGTCCTACTTTAAATGTTCCTCGTTGCAGTCTACTTCTAATGAATATCGATTATAAGTCACTGTAGTAAATATTTACGACGGTATATTATTTATTTATTTCTGTTTATAATTCAATCGGCGTTTTTGTTTTTGATTGTGCTTTTTATTTTACTTGTTATGTTTGCCCTTTTTATTTATTGCTCTCTTGTACAAAATAATGTCAATGACTTGACGCACTTTTGCCTTTCTTCCCTTTCTATCTTCGATTTTAACATAATGGTTTTTATGTTTTAAAATCTGCACCTTCTGTCTTTGATCTTTTAAAATTCTTGTGAACATCAGCATAAAATAAAGTCTTGGCATTATTGATTTGATTTAAGCTTAGCATAGGTTGGCACAGGGCTAACCTAGAAAGACTGTATGGCGCCTGATTACCTCCTTGCCTTGAAAATCAACATTCGAAATTTTAGCTGTTACCTGTGCTCAAACGCCGTTCAGATGTACGCAACTACCTCAGCTATAAACCAAGTCTTGTCTAAATTTTTAAAAATTGTCTTAGGCGCACGGTGGTTCAAGCTTGATCACTAGCTAAAAAATCAACGACGTTTTTTTTTTTTTTGTTTTGTCTTTTCATCACTTGTCACTGTTTTATTGTCCAGTGTTTTTGGTGTGTTTTTTGTTTTCAGTTGATTGAAAATATATTGTTATACTTGAATTTTCTGATTGAATAGATTCATTCGTGTTTACCTGCAATTGAGACTTTGCATTCTTATACACATTGTTTTCACTTGTTTGAATCCTGTTTCCTTTCTGGCAGTATAGTTTAGATTACCTTTTCCTTTATTTATTTATTCATTTATTTCATTTTGTGAATCAATATTTTATTTGTCGGAAGTCCTTTGTTACTGGTTTGCATTTCAAAATTTTAGATATTGATTAGCAACGTTTGACCATTAAGTAAGTCGGTCAAGTTATCACCAAAAAAAAAAACCCCAAACATGCATTTTTTCCCTTACATCTATGTTCTTGAATATCTTTGTGTGTATCTCAAAATATCTTAGTAATTGTGTGTTCTGTGTTGGTATTGAACTTCACTGTTTGTACAAAATCATTGTCATCAATTTATTGCAACACAGGTTTTTTTATAAAACTAATTAGAAAAAAGCACATTGCACACAAACAAATATTTTAAAAATTAAGGTTATCTTGTGTACCATTTTTGTTAGCTCAGCATTCGATGGTTGAAGAAAGAGAGAAAAGGGATATAATTCACTTGTGCATTTTGTTCTTCTTCATCAAAGACAAAAGCAGAAACACTGTTTTGAAATCATTTTTATACTCTTCATTTATTTCCTCGTTTTCTTTCGCATGTGAGAGGTGTCATCAAATTCTGATGGAAGTTTCTTTTCATTATTTATAATTGCTAGGTTAATTTCACTGGTCTTAATCGATTGATTTTCTCATTGTAATTAGATACGTTTCTTCTTTATTCATTGGCATTGAAAACAATAACATTTAATAGTATTATTATTGTCTTTTGTTTATTCAAATACAAATAAACACCTTTTATTTTTATTTTGCAATGTAGTCTCACATAATTTCATTTTCTGATATCTTAGCCTTTGATTAATATATTTTATCATCTGCTTATCTTAAGAAAGCATTTAGAATATCTTAACTTCTTCCCCAGTTTTAGAACAAAAATATTTTTGGAAAATTTATATCAAAATATTTGATACCTCTGCTTCCAATATTTAACTAAATTTGGGATATATATATATATATATATATATATATATATATATATATATATATATATATATATATATATATACAATAATCCTCAGGCAAGTTTGCATATAAGCTTTTTTTTATTTATATCTGTACATGGTGCATACTCATCAGTTCATTAAATCAAAAATGAAAATATGAAATTACAAAATGGGGAAACACTTGAGTTCATGTTGAATAAGATTTTAGGGAATTCATCCTAAATGGTAAAATGACAGCAAATAATGATCTTACTTGATTAGTTTTTTCCCTTTTTGAGAATTGTTTAACATGTAGTGATAAATGATCCAGATTTAAACATACATACATTCATATATATATATATATATATATATTATTGTTTTTGCAATGTTCCAGCTAAACCATCTAAGTGATGTCCATTCATTTGTGCAATTTGCTCAAACCCTGTGTTTTTTTTTGTTTTGTTTTTCCTTCCAGTTACAGAGGAATCTTAAATTCCTAACTCAAATATATCAAATTTCTAATAAGTCATTATTTATCAGTTTGTAAGTTTTGCTAATGCTTGTTGATGAACAGAAAATGGTCATCTTGATATATATAATCTCCCAATTTGAGAAACATTTTTAAAAGATAATAAAAGAAAATTTACTGAACAAGTATTTGAAGTCAGAATTGTTAATGTTTTGCAATGAACTTATAGAGAATGATTTTTAAAAGTTATTGGGTAACAGATTTATCTGATGATCATATGTATTTTCAAAGTAAGATTTCTTTTTTTGTTTTTAAATCTGCACCCTTTCTTTTAGATGCATTCTAGATTACAGGAGTAAATAAGAACATAATAGAAACAGAGCTTGATCATTAAATTGAAATATAGATTTACTGGTCTTATGTCATCCTCAACTGTAATCTCTACCTAAAGGTTATTTGGATACAGTTATCATTGTACACATTAGAATATAAGGTTAAAAATAAGTTGAAACATCACTTTAAAAAAATATGTCCTTAACCTAAAATTTGATTAGATTTATATGTATATTTTAATACTCTTTTTTTTCTTTTTTACTTGTCATTACTTTAGTGGAATTTTTCCTGTTTGAAATTGAATTTTTAAGGAGAAAAGCTGAGACTAATTTTACCATTGACCAAATTACTGTTGATATGTTATTTATCTTGTACATGGATGTAATTTGATTACTATCTTGTTTAAATAACATTTTTTGGCATTATACCATGTCTTTGATTACTTTTTGTAGTGAAATGAATTCATTAAATATAAAATTGCTTACTGTTTTTCCAAGTAGATATTTCTTAAAGTGTTTTAAAATTCATCTATTTGTCTATGTTAATTTTAAGAAAACAAACATTTTTACTAAAATTATGGATAAAAGTTTTGCCAGTATCATTTTATATGAAGAAAATGATAATTTACTAACTAATTTACAAACTGATTACTATACCTAGCAGAAGGTCAATTAGAACTTTTTATTTACATCGAAGAGGTCACTTGAGATTTGTCTGACATTTTATTTTGGAAGGTCAAGGAATGTTGGTAGTCTCAGATGTTTAACTCATAAGTTATGTTAGTATGGAAAATGAGAACACATTTGATTGATTTATGATTATGTTAATATATTCAGTAAGTTAATCTATTCAACTATATTAATCAGAAAAGAACATTATTGAATGGTCCTCATCAAAGATTTCCAAAATGTGGTCTTATACTAGTCTTGATTTTTATTTGAAAGAAATCGGTTTAGAAAAGATGATTTCTTTTTTTTTTTTTAACTGGGTATATTATGTAATTTATTGCATTTTTAAAAAATAATTTGCTATGAAAACTTGTGCTGATACAAACTGATTTTGGTCTGACTTGCTGCACATAAGCTTTTAATTATAATTCAGAAGCATTATATAATATTATGTTACATTATTTTGTAGTCTTTTTTATTTTTTTAATAGTCTTTGTAATTACATTTAGAAGAAATGCTAATCTAATGATTGAAAACAAAACTGAATGAACATGTTAGCAAAGGATTGATTATCAATTAGATTGACATAGTTATAATACAAAAGGTTGAAAGAAAGCATGCACTCTTCTACTGAATTTTAGATACATTAAAACACATAACTGTTGAAGACATAGTTATGTATAAGATTGCTCTTTATATCTACCAACCTATTGTTTTTATCTTGTGAGAAATATCAGGAATTGTACTAAGCTGTTTATAGTATTGAAATAGTTATTAAAAATACTAACAAAAGCTCTTTATTTTCTATAGAATCATTTGTTATGAATGTTACCAAATAAAGAAGATATTGGAAGTTTAAAAAAATTGAAATAAACTATCAATTTATAAAGATTTAATGGACATCATCAGATACTTCTGCCAAGATGCTAAAAATAATAATGTTCTTGTGGAATTTAGAAAATATACCTACAATGGACTTCAGTTTTTCAAAAGTACAAAAATTCATTTCCTAAAAGTAAATCGAGAAAGACTTGCTCAAATATATAACCAGGAATTATTGTTATTTCATTCTTTGCAAATTTTTCCCACCAGCTTTAACTGGTGTCTGAGTGACAGCAAGTCTTTAGGTGTCTTTTGAGCATTCTAACTGATTTTAAAAGTACAGTGGTCTCGATTCCTTCAGTCTCCTTTCCAAACCTTTGGGGACATTTCTAAGTGCACCAACTACAATTGGTATAACTGTTACCTTCATATTCCACAGCTATTATTATTATTATCATCATTGTTTTATTGTTGTGTCTATAAAAATATTAAGCTTCTTTATAGCTTTGAAAAGAGTCATTAACATAATAGAAATTGTTTACACAAGTGAACCTTTTCTTCATTTTCTTATTGTTAATACAATGTTTTAATTGTCCCTTTTTTTTTCAGTACTCATTTATCTTATCACCATTTTGATTTATCCATGAAAGACCTGGCACCCGTTAGATGCTTCTTGATATGAAAATAATTTACTGTATGTGATTTAGAGATTCTACTTGTTCAGCTTTATATGATCATAAAAAATTGTCCATCATCAAACATAATTTTACTTAAAGATGATAAAAGTTTTCGAATACTTACCTGAAAATGTTCTGACACTTGAATCACTTCTTTGTATTCTTGATAATGTTAGCATTTTGGCTGATTTTATTGTTCCACCTTTGTGGGTGGGAGGTAATCTCTCTCTTGGACTATATGTCTGATGAGGGGATTGGCCAAAACATTGTACCTAACCTCTCCACTGCAAGCAGGATGTAACACAAGGTAAAATTTTAAGCAGAGTACTGCTGGTTTTGAATTCAGAGTTTTCCTTATCTTAGACTGGCTGCCATATCAAGACTAAAGGGCTTGGTTTGCTCTACTATATACCCATAACTAGGAGGAGAAGAAATGGATTCATGCCTTTCTCAAGAGCATTACCATGAAGTGAATCACAAATAACCTCATCCAGGTTGCCACTTCCATTTCCTACAACAATAAACATTATGCCACAAGATCTAAAACCTTTTAACAACATGAAACAAGTTCAATTGTCTGAAACAATTTCTGATAGATAAGAATTATGATCAACATGAGAAGTATCTCATTATTATCAGAAGTATTTTTTAAGGCTTAGATCTTTAGATATTTTCCTGCTATTATGTTTTATATCATGCCAAATATGCTGTCAAAAAGATTAAAAAATTGTAACTGAGGAATTGTGAAGTATCACTCTTTCATCCAATTTTATAATGTATTCACTGGTCTTGTAACCTGGTTTGGTCATAGAGTACTACTCATGTACCATGTTTTGGGCAGGAATAGCTTAGCACAGCCTATCTCTCTCCAGGTCTACAATTGGTTTAGATTCAGAATTTTCCTTCTAGACCAGTTTACATACCAAGGTTGAAGAACCCAGTCTGCTCCACTATTTACTTATAGCTAGTGAGAGAATAGTTGGATTCATAACTTTCCCAAAGTATTATAATGTTATAAAATGTCAACAGCCTTTTTCAGTAATATATACCATAGCCAATAATCTGGATTTAGATATTTTGATTCAAGTCAAATGCTTCTATAAGTAAATGTCCTTTGTTTATATTACAAATTAATAGAAGTATTTTAATCTATATTGCAATAAAAATGTTTAAGTCTGAAGAGTTAGTCACAAAAGAGAGAAAAAGTAGAACATAATAATTCCTGTCTTCCTCTTGATAATTTGACATTAGCTTTGTCCTTGGTTGGAAAGTGCTGGTATCTGAGATAAACACTTGAAACTTTCTACTGCTCATCTTTGTTAACCCTTATCTTTCTCCCACTCACCAGTTACACCTAAACAACATCTTACACTTGCTCACTGACCTTTGACTGAGCAGTTACTAATAATTTCCAGCCACTTTTTAAAATGCTTACTCAGCACAAACCATTAGCACACAATGAACACTTGGACTGTTTGCTATGTGCTCAGATTCAATATTCAACTTGGAAAATTTTCATTAAGATTGTCATTCTTTATGCACCAGCTACTTACTAACAATTGATCCTTTTTTTGATTATTGCTATCATGATCATATAACTATCCTCATTTTCTATTGCATTAGCTTTCTATTCAATGCTTTCACATTAACATTCTAAAAAGTTGAACATGAGCATTTTTTATTTGCAATTATTATTTTCATTTTAGAAAGAAAAGCTTCTGCATGCTAGTTAATATGAACAGACAATTGAATTTTAAGTATTCTTTATTTTGGTTTTTTACTTCTGTATTTAACAAATTTTATAGACTAGCTGAACCCTACCCCTTAACGTGAAATATTAAACTAGTAACACCAAACTATGTTTTTGTAACAAAATTAAAATAGATATCATTGAAAGGTTAGTATTTATGTCCCTCTGCATATACTACGACAACTTGATTTTTTTAAGTCTTTATTTTCTGCTGAAAAGTCACAGAAAAAAGACTATAGGTTTGGTTTCTAGTTAGGAAAAATAGTTCAACAAAAAGATAAAGATTCAGATTAGCTAATTAGATAACTCCTTATTAAGAATTTTAAAAGTTATAGAATGTACAAAAACGTATACTCTAAAAGCTCTTTGGATTCTTACTAGTAAGTATTGAAAATTTGATGGCCTTACCTTTTGCCATTCTTAAGTAATTCAATGATAGTCAAACAAAATAAAAGAAGACATTTAGTGAATTATAATAAGATATGCAGTCATGTTTAAGTGAGCAAGACCCATAAATGACTTTCTATTTTATAAAGGTTTCAAATTTCTGTTTTAATTAAAGATAATACTAATGAAAAGGAAATATATGTCAATTAGAATTTTATTTTGCAAGTTTCATTTAATTCTTTATTCTTTTAATAAAAGAATTATATTTGAAAACATTTAAGACCCTCTTCTTTTCTCTTCCTGCTTAAAAATGACCCCTCTCCAAATATCTTCCAGTTTTGTTTAATGTTGAAGTATCCCTATCCAGATTACATAATGCCGAAATATCAATTATAAATCTGGGGATATATTTGATATAAAATAGAGTATCCTTGTATATGTAGAAAAAAACTCAACAAAAGTATATAGATAGCAATAGCCACAATAATAATGCCATTTATCTATTTTGTTGTAATCAGATGCAAGATAACTAAAAAGAAGATGAATGTGCATTAAAACATATTAGGCATCACTACACTTCTCCAGTTGACCCCACAAAATGTATAAAACTAATCCTTTATTACAAAAAACTTAAAACCTCCAATTTAGTAATTAGTAACAACCTGCTTTGGCAAAAAAAATAACCCCACCAAATGTTGGATTTACTTGCCCTTTATGAGAATGCTTCTCCCACCCTAAACAACTATTGAATACTTACCCTATCTAGACTTGCCATCTATCAAACTTGAGTGTAATTAGAAATCATCTCAAACACTCATCATTCAAAACTCCAATACACTAAATTCTTATCAAATATTCTTAGATATTAAACAAGACAAACAGTAAAAAAGATTCAGAACATTTGAGGCTTTAATTATAAATTCAGAAAGCCCCTCAACAAGATCTTTATGCAGAGTTCTAAATATGACAGAATCCTGTTCTGTGATATCAGTTAGCACCACACCATCTAATACCATTCTCCTTTGAAGCCATTATAAAATGTCAACCAATGCTTCAATAGGCTATGCCAACTTCATTTAAAACAAATATATTAAAAAAGTTGGTTCACATTATTCCTTATATGGCTTGAGACAATGAAAATTAACTTGGTTGAAATTCTATAAAAACAAATTGTATCATTCTTGAAAATTGCTGAAGAAACCTGAAAGTGCTTGAAACCCTGAATCTTAAGAACAATTTTTACTTTCATTCGATTTGGAAATATGTTCCCTTGTTTGTAAACAAGAAAAGCTTTTAGTTTTCCTAAATTCTTCATCTGTTATTTTTAACTAAACATGTAACAATGAAAAACTTCTGTGCAAATATATGTTATGTAAGTCAGTATATCTTATCTGTCACAATTTTTAAGTGATATTCAAGAGAAGTTTTTTTATCATTATAGGTCACAGCAGGTTGGTCCACATATATTGTTCTCATGTTTAAATAAAGTTTAGTTATTTCCCCTCTTTGAAAGCCAGTTTTCTAGTACTGGACTGTTAGCCTATTCACTACAAGTTGTGCGAATATGTCTTCAGAATGGTGGTCACATATTAACTGATTTAGAAGAATACTAATGATTAGACTTTTATCAATTTCTGGATTACAAGAAACCTCTTTGAATGTTAGCAACCTTAGTTGAGGGTGACCAGAAGGCTCCCTTTTCAGTAGCTACTACACTGAGGTGTAGGGGGGGCACTATTCCTTTCCCTGAATTGCTCCACTTTACCCTTGATACCTACCTTATATTGCTGAGTGTTAAGCAACGAAGTATTAAGTACCATTCTTAAAGTCTTTGGTATAATGCTACCTGGGATTGAACTCAGGTCTCTTGGACCATTGGTGAATGCTCTTTGGCAACTCTTTTATCCAAGTCAAATATTAGAGTAGTTACATAATTCATAAGAGATAAGATGATTATTAAAGATCAGTACTTGCACTGGTCTGTAGTTTTGAGATGATGATATCAGTTGTATTGTACAACTAAAATGCTTTCAAATCACTCAAGTGAACAGAAAAAATAACATTTGAATTGAAAAGAGAAGAGTGAAATATAAAGTTATAGTGAGAGATATGAAGAAAATTTTAAAATGCCTTGTGTTACTATAACAATTGAGTTTCTCATTACTCTATAGTGATACCAGGTTGCATCGCATAAAATCCCATCCTATCAGCCTTTGTTTTTTGGGTTTTTTTTAGTCCATTGTAGGACTCAATTTTTCCCCAATGTCTATAATACATGGTGAGTAATGGGCCTTAGCTTGTCTTGATGGTAGGGAATTTAAATTGAGAGTTTTCCTTCTTTTTGACTGGTTGCTCTACCAAAACTAGAGCCTAGTTTGCTCTACATTGGTGTGCTGTAAAATGTAAACAGCTTTGTGTGGAATTTAAATTTGACTCACCAATTCCATTTTTCTTGACAATTTGTCTTCACTAATTTACATATAAAATAAAATAGAACATACACACATACATATATAACGACATATTCTATGGTGTCAAGAGTGATATGGTATCACTCTTGACACCATAGAATGTCGTTATATATGTATGTGTGTATGTTCTATTTTATTTTATATGTAAATTAGTGAAGACAAATGATGAGTCAAGTTGTTGTGGTATTATTTCTTGCATTACTTCAATTCAATTTTTAAATATATTTTGTTTGAGGAATTTATTGTGTAAATTAGAGCCTATCTTCATGAGTATGTTTGATTTATGTTCTGAGATTTTGATAGATCTCATTTTTGATATGAATGCTAAATATAGTCTTTGAGTAGTTTTAGATTGTAACAAGATTAATCATTTTGCTGTTCTTTACAGTTCATTTTTTCACAAGTTAGCATGAAATATTAAGAAAACCATATACATTTAGTTCATAATCAGTTTGATGACTATAGCAAAACTAAACTCCATTCTTAGTGCCTGTCTATTACCCAATAAAAATGTGAGCCAAAACAATACAAAAGTTATATTTCTATTTTAATTTTATCATTTTTGCTGTTAAAGAAAATAATAAAATCTGAGAAATGATTGAATCAGATTTTAATTTCTTTGCTTCACTTATATGCTAGCTGCTTTTTATTTTCCAGTTAATTTTTAAGTTGACAAACTCTTACTGTCATCTATTCATTACTAAAATTCTCATTAAGTTTTTATATATGCATTATATATGTAACTTAAATCCAGCAAAAAATGACTCATTCTAGCATGATTTTTATTGAGTAATACACTTAAAAAACTCTTAATATTTAAAGCAATTTCCAATCCAATTTGCTCGTCCAGTTGGCTGGGGCTTTTAGAATGCACTAACAGTGTCTCTGTAGAGGTAAGACTCCAACAATGAATGTCCTGAATATAAGACTAAACAATCTGATGGTGAGGTTCCAGTAATGCTGGAGCTTTAGGGAATGCAGAGTACCCCTTGACTACCATCACTCCCAGGTTCATTCTAGCCTGGGGTGGTAGCACCTGATAGGGTTCAATCTAATAGGTTTATTCTGAGTGCAAACAAATGACTTCTGCTAAATTGAATAGTTTGAAATAGAACTGTTTGATCATTTAACTGTGTAAAAAAAAAAATGACTGATGTTTAATTAAATTGTTAGTGATACATAGTTATATTTGGAACCATTTAACTGTGTGCAAAAGAATGAGTTTAGGTTCATTTAAAAACATTGACAAAATGTGTTTACAAATATATGTGGGCATTCAATAAGTTTCCGGACTTTTTTTGTACAGGCATAAAAAATTGTCGTAGACTCTTGAAAATTCAGTATGTTATTGCTATACATCTTATGAGATGACTGACCAAATTTTATGATTTCAGCTTCAAATGAACAGCTACAGCAGCAATTGGAATACATCCTACTAAAGCCTGATTGTTACAGCTGATGAATTTCAAAAATACAATCTGACACTTTTGAAGAACGATATGCAATAAAATTGTGTTTTAAACTTGGAAAAAATGCCACAGAAACGTATGGAATGCTTCAGACTGCTTTTGGAGCATCTTGCATGAATCAAGCATTAGTTTTTAAGTAGCATAAGAGAGTCAAGGAAGGCAGGGAATCTGTGAGGGATGATGAGAGGTGTGGGAGGAGTAAGGAAGTCAATACACCAGAGTTGATTGGCCAAACGGTTAGGGTTACTATATTGAGGTTTTAAGGGAGTTCAGGAAGAGATTCCATCGAAGAGGCCAACACTCTTCAAATCGGATCAGTGGCATTTCCAGCAGGACAATGCACGAGTCCACAACTCCATCCTTGTCACAGACTATTTGAACAAGATGGGTATCAAGACAGTTCCTCATCCTCCCTATAGTCCAGACCTTGCTCCCAGTGACTTTTGCTTATTCCCTTAGCTCAGAGTCTGTCATTATGAGACAATTGAGGAGATGAAAGTCATTGATACACTCACACAAGAAGACATCCATGGGGCCTTTCAGAAGTTGTTGGAATAGTACAAGTGCATTGCATCTGGAGAAGATTACTTTGAAGGGGATTAGAGTTTCATGTGTGTACTATCAATAAAAGTGCCCATACAAAAAAAGTCTGGAAACCTATTTAATCATCCTCGTATATATTTAATATATATGTATAAAGAAGATTTGCATTAAATAATAATCTACAATGGTTGAAATGCCATAAACCAAAACCATTTTAATTTGTGATTGAATTATAATTTTATGGATTTTTTTTCATGCAGAACATTACTTTTTAATCATCCAAATTCTCATTATTATGGACATAACTATGAAATACTACTTTAAATATTTCACTCCTTCCTAGAAAGAAGTATCAATATCATCAAGAACTGTTTTAAGAGGAGCCCAACAGTTTTACAAATAGACTAAAACTAATGACGAATTAATGAAAACATGAGTTGCCTGTACAATCTGATAGTGATAACGTAGTTCTTTTAGTTTTTAAAATTTTTATGTATTGTTTGGGTTATTGCAGACTTAGTATTGTATGGGCTGTTAGAGTATCGCTTGGGCTATTTTGGTTTTTATATGTTATTTGGGCTATTTCATTGATTAACAATATCTTGCCACAAATTTGATATTGTTCTCCTTAATATATTGATGAGGAATAGACTACATTTGCTTTGATATTTTTATAACTTACTATTTGCTTCAAATATTGATATCATTTGATGAACAAAATTCTTAAATTTTTACTTCCTTTTTTCATGTCAGCTCTTTTCAATACTATTTACTCGACATTGAATCAGGTTGGGGATGGGATATGAAATGAGTTTTATATGGACTTCTCTATTATTAAAAAAACTGAAATTAATTATCTGGGAGTCTGAAAAATGTGTATTGTGTGTGTGTATGGGGTATATGTGTGTATGGTATATATATGTGTATATGTGTGTATGGTATATATATGTGTGTATGGTATATATATATGTGTATGGCATATATATATGTGTGTATGGCATATATATATGTGTGTATGGTATATATATATGTGTGTATGGTATATATATGTGTGTATGGTATATATATGTGTGTATGGTGTATATATATATATATGTGTATATGGTATATATATATATATATATATATATATATATATATATATATGTGTATAT
>CAUZXS010004406.1:20000-22478 GCA_963585895.1 Sepioteuthis lessoniana
ATGTTATATATATGTGTATGTTATATATATGTGTGTGTTATATATATGTATGTGTGTGTTATATATATGTGTGTGTGTGTGTGTTATATATATATATGTGTGTGTGTGTTATATATATATATGTGTGTGTGTTATGTGTATGTGTTAAATATATGTGTATATGTGTTATATATATGTGTGTGAGTGTGTTATATATATATGTGTGTGTGTGTGTTGTGTGTGTGTTATATATATATGTGTGTGTGTTATATATGTGTGTGTGTGTGTGTATTACATATATGTATGTGTGTGTGTGTGTATTACATATATGTATGTGTGTGTGTGTATTAAATATATGTATATGTGTGTGTGTGTGTGTATTACATATATGTATATGTGTGTGTATTACATATATGTATATGTGTGTGTGTGTATTACATATATGTATATGTGTGAGTGTGTGTGTATTACATATATGTATATGTGTGTGTGTGTATTATGTATATATGTATATGTGTGTGTGTGTATTACATATATGTATATGTGTGTGTGTGTATTACATATATGTATATGTGTGTGTGTGTATTACATATATGTATATGTGTGTGTGTCTATTATATATATATGTGTGTGTGTGTGTGTATTATATATATATGTGTGTGTGTATTATATATATGTGTGTGTATATTATATGTGTGTGTGTGTATTATATATATGTATGTGTGTGTGTGTGTGTGTGTATTATATTTGTCTTTGTGTATATTATAAATATATGTCACTGTATTTCATTTATTTATATATATATATATATATGTGTGTGTATTATATGTGAGTGTGTGTGTTTGTGTATTATACATGTTTTTGTGTGTATTATATGTGTGTGTGATTGCGTATTGTGTGTGTGTGTGTGTAATATATGTGTATGTGTGTATTTTATGTGTGTGTGTCTGTGTGTATTATATATATGTATATGTGTGTGTGTGTGTATTATATATGTGTGTGTGTGTATTATATATGTGTGTGTGTGTATTATATATGTGTGTGTGTGTGTATTATATATATGTATATATGTGTGTATTATATATATGTATATATTGTATATATGTGTGTGTGTGTGTGTATTATATATATGTATATATATGTGTGTGTGTGTGTATTATATATATGTATATATATGTTTGTGTGTATTATATATATGTATATATATGTTTGTGTGTATTATATATATGTATATATATGTTTGTGTGTATTATATATATGTATATATATGTTTGTGTGTATTATATATATGTATATATATGTTTGTGTGTATTATATATATGTATATATATGTTTGTGTGTATTATATATATGTATATATAAGTGTGTGTGTGTGTATTGTATATATGTATATATGTGTGTGTGTGTGTGTATTATATATATATATATATATATATATATATATATATATATATGTGTGTTTGTTATATACATGTGTGTGTTTGTTATATATATGTGTGTGTATGTGTGTGTTAGTTTTATATATGTGTGTATGTGTGTTTGTGTGTGTGTGTATGTGTGTTTGTTATATATATGTGTGTGTTTGTTATATATATGTGTGTGTATGTGTGTTTGTTATATATATACGTGTGTGTGTGTGTTTTATATATATATGTGTGTGTGTGTGTTATATATATGTGTGTGTGTTATATATATGTGTATGTGTGTGTTATATATATGTGTATGTGTGTGTTATATATATGTGTATGTGTGTGTTATATATATATATGTGTATGTGTGTATTATATATATATGTGTATGTGTGTGTTATATATATGTGTGTGTGTTATATATATGTGTGTGTGTGTGTTATATATATGTGTGTGTGTGTGTGTTATATATATATATGTGTGTGTTATATATATATATGTGTGTGTGTGTGTGTCATATATATATGTGTGTGTGTGTTATATATATATATGTGTGTGTTATATATATATATGTGTGTGTGTGTGTGTCATATATATATGTGTGTGTGTGTTATATATATATGTGCGTGTGTGTGTGTGTTATATATATGTGCGTGTGTGTGTGTGTGTTATATATATGTGCGTGTGTGTGTTGTATATATATGTGTGTGTGTGCGTGTGTGTTATATATATGTGTGTGTGTGTGCGTGTGTGTTATATATATATGTGTGTGTGCGTGTGTGTGTTATATATGTGCGTGTGTGTGTTATATATATGTGTGTGTGTGTGTGTTATATATATGTGTGTGTGTGTTATGTGTATATGTTATATATATGTGTGTGAGTGTGTTATATATATGTGTGTTATGTGTGTGTGTGTGTGTTATATATATATGTGTGTGTGTGTGTGTTATATATGTGTGTGTGTGTGTGTGTGTGTGTGTGTGTGTGTATTACATATATGTATATGTGTGTGTGTGTGTGTGTGTATTACATATATGTATATGTGTGTGTGTGTGTGTATTACATATATGTATATGTGTGTGTGTGTG
>CAUZXS010004407.1:0-2500 GCA_963585895.1 Sepioteuthis lessoniana
GTCACTTTAGATCTATCTAATAATTCCTATAAACCTTTCATAAAACCCAATCAGAACCCATCGTACATTAATGTTAATTCAAATCACCCTAAAAATATAATCAAGCAAATCCCAAAAGCAGTAAATTTAAGAATAGGTAAGCTATCTGCAAATGAAAAGATTTTCAAAGAGAGTAGTAAAAGATATATAGAAGCCCTTAAAAATAGTGGTTTTAAGGAGGATTTTAGGTATTTAAAACAAAATATAACAACTGAATTTACTAAAGAAAATAATAATTTTGTTCAAAAAAATAGAAAAAGGAAAATTATATGGTTTAACTCCCCTTTTTGTAAACTAGCCAATATAGATGTAGGTAAATATTTTTTGAGACTGATAGATAAACATTTTAAACAAGATAATATATTGCATAAAATATTTAATAGGAAAACCTTGAAAATAAGTTATTCTTGCACTAATAATATTTCTCAAATAATAAATAGCCATAATAATAAATTATTTAATAAATTTCATAACCAAGTAAATAATAATAACATTAATAGTAAAAAAATAGAATGTAATTGTAAATCTCAAAGTGATTGTCCAATGAATGGTTTGTGTAGTTTAGATAATGTAGTATACCAAGCTATTATTTATCCAAAAGAGGACATAAGTGATAAGAAATATTATATTGGCATTTCTTCTACTAATTTCAAGATTAGATATGGAAATCATAAATATTCCTTTTCCCATGAGCATCAAAAAAATCAAACTGCTCTATCAAAACATTATTGGGGATTAAAAAATAAAGGGTTAACCCCTGACATTCAATGGTCCATATTGAAAAGATCTAGTACCCCAAAATCTTTCGATAGTAGGTGCAATCTATGTCTTGAAGAAAAGATCCACATTTTGCTTTTTCCTGAGCCAAAAATTTTACTAAATAAGAGAAATGAACTAATAGCCAGGTGTAGACATAGGGCCAAATTTAAACTATAAATAAAAAAAATTTTTTTTATAAAGCATAAATTTATTTAAGAATGAGAGTTAATTTTGAGAATAAATATAATAAATTATTAGATAGAAAATTATGAAAAAGCATATAATATATATGTACTACGCACATAAAAAATGTAACTGATATTTTGAAATTTTAGAAATTTTAAAATATTTAAGTAAATTAAATATTTGTTGTTGTTTTAATATATCTATTACTGCATCTTTACGTGAGATTATTAATTAAAATTTAAATCTAATTAGAAATATCTGTAATTTAAGTCTCTAGAAAAAAATTTAAAAAAAAAATTGTTTTAAAATAAATGTACTACAGTGCCAACCGTAAATTTAAATTTAAAACGGAAGTGGGCTCAATGAAGAGATAACTCTTCACCCCTCTTCTATCCCCTCCCACTCTTCTATCCCCTCCCACTCTTCTATCCCCTCCCACTCTCATGTGTCTACTCTAGTTTTTTTTATCTAATTGATCTGATGAAGTCCTGTTAATTTTTTTTCGTGTTTTTGAAAATTTCAAAAATGCGTAACAGGATTGAAATAAATTTATAATCCTTTGTGATTGGTTTCGTTGTTTTTTCTTAATGAGTATATATATACATATATATATACATATATACATACATATACACATAAATATATATATACTTATATACATATATATACATATATATATACCAGTGGCGACTCTAGCCTATTTTTGCTACTCGTCCCCCCCCCGCCTTTTGTCAACTTCAGTTCCCAACCCGTGGTCCGTGGACCCAAAGTAAATCATCACAGTTGCTATTGCGTGATTCTCCATTGTATAGCACAGATTGACAAACGTACCTTGCATGGTGTTTTTTTTTTTGTAAACAATCAAGATACAATATAATTTGTAGTCTTGTTAATACAATAGATAAGATAATTTTTTTCCTTTCAAAAGTATAGAAGAAAAGAGAAGATGTTCATTACTAAGACGAGAAAAATATGTTTATTAGAATAAAGAAACTGATGACAATATACACAGACAAAGCTAGTATTTTCAATTTCGCTTAAAATAAAGATTATTTGTTGAAAATGTATTCAAATAAATAAATTTTAGTTACAGAATGTAATATATGCAACATTCATTAAAGAAATAGAGATCTGTCAGTGAAATAGAAATCTGTCAGTGAAAAAAACGAATTAAAACACGCCGTTTAACCAACATTTACCATAGCGATGATGATTATAATCTTCTATCCCACCCACCTCCTCTCTCTCTCTCTCTCTTTCTCTCTCTCTCTGTCCCTCTCCCTCTTGCCAAGACAGGTGTCAGCAGTCAGCAGTCAGAATGTGCTAAGATTTTTGAGCACGATGTTTGGGTTGCTCTTCCTATTAGCTACAGCCAAAAGCTGATTTCTCAAACATTACTTTTATTATAAGGGTCAAGTGCTCAACACAGATTTATGCGTGTTCAAGATTATATACCAATTTTATAGGATTTTCAATGAATCTGACGGTGGCCAGCAAAGACAATCCGTTCAAAACA
>CAUZXS010004407.1:7500-29333 GCA_963585895.1 Sepioteuthis lessoniana
TCAGTCAAGTCCAGGATTTGAACTCGGGTCGCCGTGTTCATTTCCTACGACGATAACAATTACACCACGGGCACCTCCATTGTAATTGTGATACATAGCCGTTTAAAATTTACTTCGCAGCTAATGGCTCCTCGTGGCTGAATGGTTAGAGGCTTTGGCTTCGCGTTTGAGTCAACCGGGTTTCGATCCCAGCTACGGGAAGCTACTGTCTAGCCACACTGATGTGTTCTGATAGAACGAAACAGAACTGTCTGTGGATGACTATAGATATATATACATATATATATACATGTACATATATATATATATATATATACATATCATCATCATGTCGTGCCGCCAGCACGGATATCCCTGACCCTCTCTCGCCACTCCTCCCTATCACTCATCGCCTCCGGCAGGTCTTCAAGGTTACATCCTGTGTCTTCACATAGTTGCTGTATGTAAGTTTGAGCTGGTCGTCCTGCATTTGCACGGCCATTTATGGGGGTCCATAGGTGTACATCCCTTATGAGCTCGTCCTTGCTTCTCCAGCAGTGTCCCGCGTGTCTGGTTCGTCTAACTTGTATAGTTTTCGTGATGGGGGGCAAGTGTCCGTATAGTTGGTGTCTCGTGGGGTGTTGTCACCAGGACTTGTTCAATACTCCTCGCAACATTCTTGTGTAGTTTCCGTCTACTTTCTTCTCCAGCCGTTTAGTTAGCGTCCATGTAGTGCACCCATATAGCAGTATCGACACAACTACTGCCTGGAAGAAACTGCGTTTCATTTTATCGGTTAGGTCTGATTTCCATATGATCGAGAGCCTAATACCAATTTAATTAAATTACGTGTACATCAAAATTTGTACAATATGATATGCCGGGACACCATTGGTAATTGTAGACGGGGAACTAAAATAAAACAGTAAAACAACGAAGGACCTTTTTTTTCTGGCTCTTTTCAAGCTGGGAACACCGGAAATTTAACTAAAAACGGGATATATATATATATATATATATATATATATATATATATATATATATGTAGAATCGCCAGATATAGGGGGAAAGAAAAAAAACTAAGTAACCCCCGTATCCAGGAGTTCCCCAAATATATTAAGAATGTGATTGTTTAACTGTCTACACAGAAATTTGAGATGAGACTTATTTCTTGCCCTGTGCAGGACAGAAAAACAATCATCTTCATAACGTGTTCTACAATTATTTATAGTGTGCAGATGCTCACCAATTGCCGAATCCATTGCTTGGGAATGCCCGTATGTTAGTCGGCCTGACAAAAGAGATCCTGGTATATGCTGCCTAACTCTCACTTCGAGACGTTGACAAGTCTTACCTATATATGTCGAATTGCATTGACAAGTGAATTTATAAATTAAATTACTTTGTTTAAAGATTGGTAGCTTGTCCTTGTTGGTAGAATTAAAGGCCGGCCTCGAAGTGAATATTGGTCTTAGGTTAACAGCATTATAGCAATGATACACAGATGAGGCAATATTATTTACCAAGGATTCGATAGCAGAACCAACCCAAGGGAGTCTAAAGTATACAGGGCATTTCAAAGGACCAAAAATTTTATTCGTGGCCCTGAATTTTGTCACCGTATACTTGATGTTACTCTCAATGACATCGTCTGGGTACCCGTTATCTATAAAGATATCCTTGATAGCTGTGAGTTCATTCTCAATCTTGCAATCACTACAAATGTTAAGAGCTCTATTAGAAAGACATCTAATTAGATTAAGCTTCCTAGATTTTGGGGCAAAAGAATGCCAATCCAAATATAGACCGGTAAATGTGGGTTTTCTATAAACAGATGTGAGGAAAGAAGAATCTCCTCTTTCAACTAGCACATCTAAGAATGGCAACTGACCATTACTTTCCTCCTCCATAGTAAATGATAGGGAGGAGTGTAGCCGATTCAATGTATGAAAATTTCAAAGCATCACTACGAGATTTGAAGGAAACGAAAGTATCATCAACATACCGCAGATAGGTAAAAGGCTTAGGAAACTTATCAAACAGACGTCTTTCATGGAACCCAACAAAAATATTCGCCAGAATGGGGCCCAGAGGGGATCCCATACTAACGCCCTCAATTTGGCGAAATATAGTCTCATTAAAGCTGAACGACACCGACTTTGTGGCAATGCCTATCAATTCAATGAAAACAGTCTCAGGAAAAGGAAGAGAGGCAATTGATGGGCCGCGATACAAAAAGTCGGCGCATATGGATATCGTCTCATCTAACGGAATATTTGTAAAAAGAGAGATGACATCAAAGGAGACCAAGAATTTGGACTCCATACAAACGGGCAGTCAACGAATAATGGAAGAGAATGTAAAAGAGTCCTTAACACAACACACAGAATAAAATTCAAGAACAGGGTTAAAGACATCCACCAACCATTTAGCCAAGGAATGTCTGGCTGAATGGCACATGGAAAGAGTAGGCCGCAGAGGAAGACCAGGTTTATGGATTTTTGGTAATCCATACATTCGCGGTCTCTGCGAACCAACAGAACGAATAAACTCATAGATCTAATTCGATATCAATTTGCTTTTGTACAACTCTAGAAAACGTTTTTGAAGTTTATTTTCAGTTCTCTGAGTGTCATCAAAGGACAAGTCACTAAGTTTTAGAAACTTGTCGGTATCCCCTAGAATAGCATCCATCTTGCTTAAATAGTCAGCTCTATTCAGAATCACCACGCCATTACCCTTATCCAGTCTGGTAAGAACAATATCATTATTCATTTTTAGTTGTTTAGCCGATTCAAAGTGCATCCTCTGCCACAGGAAACTCTGAGAATCGACAGTGGTATTAGAAAAAGTCTGAGCCAAATCGGCCAGATGAGCCTTTTAGTAAGCATCGTTAGCAGCAGCAGCTAAAGTATGTTTCTTTAACTGCGCATACAACATTTCAATTTCGGCGAAAACCTCAGCCGAATTGATACAACGGGGTGGGGGACACAAGAATTTAGTCCCCTCGATAGTATAAACTTTTCACTATCTGACAAAACATATGAAGAAAAATTAAAAATATGCCTGTCAGTAGTTGTAATTACCCCGTATTTCTTTTTAATCAAAAGATTCAGAAAATGATGGGTGTTATTAAATAACTTACTCTTAAATAGAGAAGAGTTATTGGTCAGACTCTTTGAAAATCGAAGGAGTTCCATAAAGCCAAGGGAAAACCAACACGATCTCCACTTAACATGTAAACGATATTTCACAGACTCTATTGAGTCCGTGAAATAAGAAATCTCGTCCTTCAAAAATGCCTGTAATACATTGGTGGAATTACGGCAGGGTTCGTCGAACTATATAACCCGGAGCTAAGTTTTTGTCGAGGCAAGATTGAAGAAGAAAGATCTTATTTTTGGAGCAGTCAAGAAGATATCTAAGATGTATTATTTTATTTAAATCACCAATGATTTTGGGGTAGTACGTCCCCTTAAAATATCTAATTAAATTACGTGTACAGCAAAATTTGTACAGTATAATAAGTAGAGACATCATTGGTAATAGTAGTCGGGGAACTTAATTATAACAGTAAAACAACGAAGGAGCTTTTCGCCCAGTTCTATTAAAGTTGGGAACACCGGAAATTTAACTAAAAACGGGGTATATATATATATATATATATATATATATATATATATATATATATAGTAGTAGTAGTAGAATGGCCAGATAGAGGGAAAAAACCAAAAAAAACTAAGCAACCGCTGTATCCAGGAGTTCCTCAAATATATCAAGAATGTGATGGTTTAACTGCTTGCACAGAGAGGGGCGACTCAAAGAGATATACAGTTGTTTTACTGTTTTACTTAAGTTCCCCGACTACGAATAAAAATTGTGTCTCTGCCAATTATATGTATGTATGTATGTATGTATGTATGCACACATATACACACACACATATATATATATGTACACATACATATACACATACATTTTTTTTTCATCATACAACGTGTGGAAGCACGTGCGATACCCTAGCTTCATCAGCCTACGAATAAAAATGGTGTCTCTGCCTATTATATATATATATATATATATATATATATATATATATATGTATATCATCATCATCATCATGTCGCGCCGCCAGCGCGGATATCCCTGACCCTCTCTCGTCATTTCTCCCTATCACTCATCGCCTCCGGCAGGTCTTCAGGGTTACATCCTGTGTCCTCACATAGTTGCTGTATGTAGGTTCGTGCTGGTCGTCCCACTCTTGCACATCCATATGTGGGGGTCCACAGGAGTACATCGCTTATGAGCTCGTCCTTGCTTCTCCAGCAGTGTCCTGCGTGTCTGGTTCGTCGTATAGTGTCCGTATTGTTGGAGTCTCGTGGGGTGTTGTCGCCAGGACTTGTTTAATACTGCTCTCAACATTCTTGTGTCCAGCCTCCTCTCCAGCCGCTTCGTAAGCGTCCATGTGGTGCATCCATATAGCAGTATCGACACAACCGCTGCCTGGAAGAAACTGCGTTTCATTTTATCAGTTAGGTCCGACTTCCATATGATCGAGAGCTTATCGATAGCTGTCCATGCCTTCGTCAGTCGTGTGTCGATGTCTTTTTCGGTTGATGAGACGCTACTTCCTAGGTAGGTGAATTTGTCGGCTAGTTTCAGAGAGGCTCCGTCTAGTGTGGCAATGTTGCCCGTTTGGTTGTAACACATATATTCAGTTTTGTTTGCATTGACATGGAGGCCAATGCCAGCTGCGGCTCGTTCCAGACTATGCAGTATTGTCTCTGCTTGATTAGGCGTATTCGCTAGTATCGCCAAGTCATCAGCGTAGTCGGCGTCCGTGATTGTTTTTGCGGGGTACCTTTTGCTTCTTCTCTTAGTCAGCTCGAAGCCATTTTCTCTGATTTTGTCGATCGAAGTCCTAAGCACATAGTCTAGACAGATGATAAAGAGGTACGGGGCTAGTGTATCTCCTTGTAGTACTCCTGCAACAATGTCGAAGTATTCCGTGTCTCCATCTGGTGAACGTACTTTCACTTTGGTGTTTCTGTAGAGAATCATTACCGCTGCTACGGTTTCTTTTGGTAGGCCGTATGCTAGTAGGATTTGTTCCATCTTCCCTCTGTGTATGGAATCGAAGGCCTTGGTAAAGTTGACAAATAGTAATGTCGCCTGTAAGTTTTTTGCCCGAACGCCTTCCAGGATTCTACGGATGGTCAGTATTTGTGAGGTTGTGGATCTATTTCTCTGGAAGCCATTTTGGTTTTTCCTAAGGATGTTGTCTATTTTGGGTTCTATGCGGTTTCGTAGTAGGGCATTGTAGATTTTGGCTGCTATGGATGTAAGTGTTATCCCTCGGTAGTTCTTGGCTAGTCCGAGGTCGCCTTTTTTAGGGAATGGAAGGATGCATCCCTTCGTCCATCTCTCTATCCTATTTTGACTATAGACTGCGTTGCATTGCCGGAGCAGTATATCGTCGAATTGTCTAGTCTTCCACACTTCTGGGGGGATCTCGTCTAGCCCTGCCGCTTTCCTATTTTTAATTCTTCTGAGAACTGAGTCGAGTTCTTCTTTGGTGAAAGGACCTAGTTTTACGTCTAATTGCTTGCTAATAATTCTGGTGATCGGTTCATCCGTTATTTCCGGTGGGTTTCCTAGTAGATTTTTGAAATGCTGTTCCCACAGTTTTACTCTTTCTTGTTGGCTTGCAGCTTTCAATTTTGCTTTGGCTGTGCTCTTCCTTCCACTTACTTCGTTTATTGTTTGCCAGGCTATCCTGGATTGTCTGTCTTCCACCGAGTCTCTAATCTTATCTATCTGATTTTGTATGTATTCTGCCTGTTCTTTTAGGTATATTCCTGTTAATTGATGTTGTGTCTTTTCTAGTTCTCGTGCATTTGTGTTTGTTGGGTTCTTTTGATAGCTTTTGGAGGCAGTCTTCACAAGTGTACGTTTTTCTCTAACCGCTAGCGTTTCCCAAGGGGCTCTATATTTAGTTCTAGGTTTTGTTGGAATACACTTTGCTGCCGTCTCAAGGTGTGCTTCTACAAAATTTTCATATTCGTCATTTGGGGTACCTATTTCTGCCTTCTCTTGTAGTGCTTCGAATCTGTTTCTTAATTCCAATGCATATTTATCTCTAATATCTCTGTTGTTGAGTAGGGCCCAGTCATAGTGCTTGGTTGTCGCTTTACGTGTGGCGTTTTTTCGTAGGCTTAGTCGTACTTTGGCCGTAACTATTCGATGATCGGAGGACACACCCTCGAAAGAGGAGTATGCCTCGCAATTCATCGCACTGTTTTTCCAGTTCCTGTTTATAAGGACGTAGTCTATCTGTGCTTTACTCTTATTCGCGTATGTGCCAGTAGCTAAAGACATTTAAGTACGTTAGCACTGGTTTGAAAATTAATTCTATTAAGTGCTGGTTGCAGGTTTCTAATATATAGTGCTTCGAGAATCTGAAGTTTTTGTTTATTATTTTGATGTTCGAGTATTGTTGTGTTGTCGGTGAGAATTTTTCGTAGTTGTGTTGTTGGGCATGAATGTTTTTTTAAATGCTGAGCTATTGAACTTGTGTCAGAAAGGTGCATTGTAAGTCTCCTCGACAGGGTAGTTGAGTTAGTTCAGGGTATCATGTATATATATATGTATTTATATATATAGCACTATTTACAGAATTACATTTAAAAGCAAGCGCCATAATCTCCAACAGCAAAGACGTCCTTACACAGTAGTAATTTGCTAAAACAAAAGTTACATCACTTTTGTAACAGATTCTCCCCTGATGATGGCCCAAAGTCGGGCAGAAAGTACTAGGGATACATACAATTATGGACAATACCTTAATCAGTTCCCCCCGAATACGATAAAAGTAATACGGGAATTCGAACGGATCCAAAAGAGAATATGTAGGCATAAAATGTCTATTATGTTCAATGAAATTTGCATATGTATATATATATATGTATATATATGTATATATGTATGTATATATATGTATGTATATATCTGTATATATATGTATGTATATGTATATGAATATATATATGTATATATATATATATATATGGATATAATGTATGTATATGTATATATATATATGTATATATATGTATTCATATATACATGTATAAATATATGTTTATATATGTATATGTATATATTCATGTATATATATGTGTATTTATATATATATGTATATATATAGTATTTATGTATATGTATTCATATATATCAATATGTATATGTATATATATATATATGTATCTATATCTATGTATTTATTTATATGTATATATATGTATATATATGAGTATATATACATGTATATATATATGTATATGTATATGTGTTGATATATATGTATTTATATATATATGTACATATATATGTATATATATATGTATTTATATATTTATATATATATGTATATATATATTTTATGTAGAAATAAATTTATTTATATGTATATATATGTGTATATATATACGTATATATTCATGTATATATATGTGTATTTATATATATGTATATGTATATATATATCTATATATATATGTATATATATGAATATGTATGTATATATAAGTATGTATATGTATATATATGTATATATAGATATATGTATATATATATGTATATATATGTGTATATATATGTATGTATATATGTATATATATATGTATATATATGTATGTATATACTTATATATGTATACATATATATGTAGGCTGAAAAACCTAGTCTTCACTACTATTTTACCCATATGTATGTATGAATCCAATTATTCTCCCATGGTGGGAGAATAATTGGATTCATACCTTTTCCAAGGGTATTAGTGCAATGTGAAATGCTATCAGTCTTGTCCAGGATTTGAACTCGTTTCCTACGGCGATAACCATTACACCACGGGTACCTCCCACACACACATGTATATATATATATATATATATATATACGCATATATATATACATATTTGTATATATATATATATATGTATATGTATATATATGCAAATTTCATTAAACATAATAGACATTTTATGTCTACATATTTTCTTCTGGATCTGTTCGAATTCCCGTATTACTTTTATCGTATTCGGGGGGAACTGATTTAGGTATTGTCCATAGTTGTATGAATCCTTAGTACTTTCTGCCCGACTTTGGGCCATCATCAGGGGAGGATCTATTACAAAAGTGATGTAACTTTTGTGTTAGCATATTACTACTGTGTAAGTAACAGGGATACATACAACTATGGACAATACATAAATCAATTCCCCCCGAATACGATAAAAGTCATACGGGAATTCGAACGGATCCAGAAGAAAATATGTAGACATAAAATGACTATTATGTTTTATGAAATATACATATTTCAAACTCCATGATCCTGCAGCTCATAAATATAACAACACTTTTGACTACAGACGTGATCTCGTGAAGAGACAAATTACACTCAGCAAGGATAACATCAATACACTAAATTTTGAATCACAAAAAATACGAAACAAACTCGAAAGCTCTATTACACCTGCACAACTCCACGAACTAGATAACAGACTTTCCGTAATCATTAACAAAAGTGATTACGAGCACAAACTTACACTTCAAAAAAAGCTCAACAATCTCTACAAACGACATGTATTTATTCCTAATAATATTGATAAATTTATCAATCTCTCAGACTGTAATTTAACTCTACAACAAAAAGATTTCCTCAACTTAGGACCCAACTGCCATTTATTTCAAGGATATACCAGCATCAATAAAAATACGGAAATTGAAATTTTATACCAAAATATTTTAAAACTCCGGGACAATAAGGTAATTTCAATCAAACCTGAATTCCGTGATCTTCTTAAGGCTGAAGCCATCAAGAATAGATACAATAAAAAACAACCTACATTATTAACACATCAACTAAAAACTGCCGCTAAAGAATTACGCAACCACCCCAACATCACCATAAAAAAAGCTGATAAAACAAACATTTTTGTAGTACTCAATAAAATAGATTACCATTCAAAACTACAAAATATCCCCGATGACCATATGAAATTCAAAAAACTAAATAAGAATCCCACCAACCAACTAAAATCAAAAATTAATAAACTAATCACTGCTAATAATGCCGAACAAAACTACCCCAAATAATTGGGGATTATAAACCCGGCTATCTTTACGGGACCGTAAAAATACATAAACCTAATCATCCTCTTCGCCCTATTATATCACAAATACCTACACCAATTTATCAACTCACAAAAACAATAAAACAGCTTATTTCACCATACTTACCTAGCAAATACAACATAAAATCTACACATGAATTAATTCAAGTTCTTCATACAATTAAACCCAATAATGGTATATTAGCCTCACTCGATGTAGAAAATTTATTTACTAACGTACCTGTTAATGAAACAATTGATATTATTATAAATAATATTTATAATAACCCATCTCTCCCTCCTCTTAAAATCAACCCGAATATACTTCGAAAACTACTCCTAACATGCACTACTGAAGTTCCATTTTATGATCATCTTGAAAATATTTACGTTCAGACAGTATTCAAAAAGAAATGACGGATATAGGGTCAATTTAGAATTTAAGAATAGGGATAGAATTGGAACACAAGGTAGGAGAAATAGACCTAGAAAAATCTTATGGTTTAATCCCCCTTACAACATGGAAGTAGTTAATAACTTGGGAAAGGAGTTCTTCAAGATATTAAAAAGAAACTTCCCTAGTGGGAGCCAATTACATAAGATATTTAATAAGAATTGTATTAAATTAAGTTACAGTTGCATGCCAAACATTAATGGAATAATAAATAGGAGTAATATAGCCAAATTAGGTACAAAGAAGCATAAGGTGATTGACAAATGCAACTGCAGGGATAAGCTTAGGTGTCCTCTCGAGGGAAAGTGTAAGCAGGAGTGTGTAGTGTATAAAGTAGAGGTATATAGTGATTCGAATAATAAGAGAGATAAAAAGATATATTTTGGTTCCACCCAAGGGGATTTTAAAACTAGGTACTATAACCATAGAACAAGTTTCTCGCACGAGAGATATAGGTATAGCACTGCTTTATCTAGTTATGTGTGGGAGCTTAAGGAAAAACAAGGAGTAGATCCGATAATGAAATGGGAAGTAATAAAGAAATGCCGCAAATATAGGGCAGGTAATAGAACCTGTAATCTTTGTATGGAGGAAAAATTGGTAATAGCAGATTGTAAAAGTAAGAATATGCTAAACAAAAGATCGGAGGTGTTGAATAGTTGTAAACACAAAAGAGCGTGGTTACTATATAATTAGGAAATGTTATAGGGTTTTTTGGGGGGTTTTTTTTTTGCTAACTATAAGATTTTTTTTTTTATTTTTTAAATTTTTATTTTTTTCTTTTTTTAATATGCAAATTCTAGGATAGGTGGGGGTTTTTGGTGAATAAAGGCAAAGCAATTTCTCCTTAGAATGGTTTAGGCGAAACTTCCTGATGATCCGTTTAGGTGAAACTTTAGTAGAAGATTTTCGACTAGCGATTTAAGTTAATTCTACATACATATATATATACATGTACATTTATATATATACATATCTATATATATATACACACACATATATATATATATATATATATATATACAGACATATATATATACATACATACATATATATACATATATATGTATATACATATATATATATATACATTTTTATACCCTACATCTTAGTTGATGTTTCGGGATGGATCGTCAGTTATGTTTCCTTTGCGTTCATGGGGGGTTTCGGGTCTTTCAACATCAGACCCCCTCACCCAAATGACCCAGTTGGCATCGATCTAACTCCAACTCCCATCCCGGCAACTAACCTGCGCATCCACACTAGGAGGAAACAAAAAAATGATCACAGAAAAGGCTCTATATATAATTTTGCAACAGCCAATCAGAGCTATGCTCTACTGATGACTTCTAAATCTTTCCTTTAAAAATAGGGAGGCCACTTTTCTGCTTCTTTGCCAGAATGACGTCCTTTTGAAACGGAAGGCGTGGATACACACCAATTGTCGTTTTTGGTACACACTCTATTACTCTCATTCTGACCATACATATCAGAAGCTGATAGACATTCAGGCACTATCGAGACAGCAAGAACTACAATGACCAGGATTTTACTTCATCTCATTGTGACGACTTCTCCCGGCTGGACTAAATTTCTGACCTTGTTTGGATTCTGAGTTAAGTAATTTTTTTTCCCTCTTATTTTAGTTTTTCTTATCACCCTTTTAGTTTAGGTGTCCCATAATTTATGGCCGGCCGGTCAGACGGCTCGGCCATAAAGGCCTTATAAAGTAAGTAAAGTTAGCGACCATAGTCGAGGGTAACCCGAAGGCTCCCTTTTCGATAGCTACTACACTAATGTGTAGGGGAGGGCGCTACTCCTTCCCTGGATTGCTCTACTTTACCCTTGATCCGTACCTTATAATGCTGAGTGTTAAGCAAGGAGGCATCAAGTACCATTTTTTGAGTCTTTGGTATGACTCGACCTGGGATTGAACCCAGGTCTCCCGGCCCATTGGCGAACACTCTAACCCCTAGGCCAAATAAGAGTGACCCTCCCCACCAGAAAAATAAAAATAAATCACTCTCCTCCAAAAATGTCCCTCCCCCTGACCAAAAAGAAAAATCTCCACATAAAAACTACCCTCCCCTGACAAAAATGCCCCTCCTACTGACAAATCACCATTAGCTAAAAATGCCACAGAACAAGAAAAAGAAAAACCAGAAAATAGCTGGACAGCGCCTCGAAAATTTCAAGTCGACGTCGAGGACTTACTCCAGCGGGCAAAGGCCATCTCCAGCGAAGTGCAGGAGCATGGGCTTATGTTCAATTTGGAGGAAGTAAGGAAAGACCAAAAAAAAAAAAAAAAAGAACGGTGTTTTGTTGTGGATAAACGGTCACGCAAGATCGTGAAACCCGCCAAAGACATGGTCTTACGTCAACTTTCCAGCTTGGACATAAAGGCACAAGCTATAATAGCTGGTACCTCTTACACTTTCTGGGATATATTGGTACCGACCGTTGAAGAAGCCGTCGCCCTAACCAAAAAACCCCTGGAAAACAAAGAGTTTTTTTCCCGGACTGAATACATGGGGCGGCGGCAGACCATGGTATCAATATATCAGGTCCCTAGCTTCCTCAGAGACGCAAATTTACCTGCCTATATGCTACAATTTGGTGACATCGTCTCAGCGACTCATGGCGGAATGCGTGGGGAATGGAGGTTCGACATTATGTTGGATGTCAAGACCTTCTACTCCGTTCCAAACTGGTTGGAGGTGGAAGGGCGCAGGCTTCCTGTTATCGTTTCAGGAAGGAAACCCGCCTGCTGGCACTGTGGCGAGTTTGGTCACCTCTCCGCAGTTTGCCCGGGGAAGAAGGCCCCGAAAAAGCCCGACCAAAAACTCGGTATTCTCCCACCTGTTGCATCAAACACTGAAAAGGAGGCCCCCGTAGTCTCGCCCACGTCAGCAGGTATAAAAAAAACCCACCCACCCCTTCGTCTCCTACGGTTAATACCGAAGAGTCAGGGGCCGAGTGGCTGACTGTGGGAAAAGGTGGGAGGAAGCTCCAACCTGCGAATCCTCACTCCCGAAAGTTGACCCAGGTGGGCACCAACAGTCCACCCCCCTCACAAGCAAAGTCCAACATCAGTAGCTCTCCTCCAGCAAAAACATATGCCCAAAGGACATCTTCCCTCAAACTTAAATACCCACCCAAGACCCCACCTAAACAGCCCACTCCTCCCAAGGTCAGATCTTTTAGCCCAGGCCGGGAGAAATTTGAAAAAACTTGACTTCAAAAAGCGGCTGGACCAGGAGCGCAAATCGTCTCCACGACCAGAGCCCCCTCATTCCACCCCTTCATCTCCAAAACAGCCGTGCATCATTAGACCGCCATCCACGCCACCCCAAAGATCCATGCCACCACCATTGATGTCCATTTTAATACCAAAGAAAAAGGGACCCCACCTCCGCTGCCGTTAGATTCACCGCCAATTAAACCGTCTCCATCAGCAACAGCAGCAACACCTTCATCTCCGAGCACAACCCCAAAGAAACGGCAGCGGAGTTCGGGGGATGAGGTCTCAAAACACCAAAAAAAGAAAGAAAAACAAAGACATCATTCGGGAACCAGCATCTGCCGGGTGGATGAGGGGGCCCTGGATCGTCTCTACAAGGTCCAGCCGCAACTCCTAAAGAATTTGAGGGTCCTCCACAATTTCAAGGAGGTAAATGGATGAAATGTGGAGGACCCCAAAAATTTCCCCAACTCATGGATCACCACCGTCACTCGAAAGGGCCGAGGGTCGGAAGGTGTCATGAAAATACTCGGAGAGGCAAACGAGGCCCTCGGCCCGATATCATATTTCAAAGACGATCTCATTTCTTGTAAGGGTCTCGTTGGAAGGGTCCCTGTTGTTTTGCACCCCTCCCTTTATAGGGCCCTAAAATTAACCTATCCGCGAGACGTCGGGGGTCTCGCTCATGATGGAGCCATCACTAATGAGATGGCCACAGGATCCATGAGCCAGACCGTCGGTGTCCTGAACCCAGCCATGTTTAGTCCGGGCACTCAACCCCTGTAAATGTTCATGAAGGATTTAAGGTTGGCTAGCTTAAATGGCCGCGGCCTGAGGTCGGATTCTAAACGATCCCAATTATTTTTATACCTCCAGCGTCGTGGCATTGATATATGTTGTTTACAGGAGACTCACTTTGACTCCAACTTCCATGAAGGTATTCAGTCCATGGACTATTTGTCCTTCTCAGCATACTTTGATGGTCGTTGCATACTTTGATGGTCGTTCCAGAGGTGTCACCTGGCTGATAAGTAGACGTCTGGACGCTACGTGTGCTCTTGTTCTTTCAGATCCGGCGGGCAGACTTTGTGTTCTGGACGTTGCCATAAAGGATAAGGCGTTTCGGCTGATTGGGGTTTATGGACCCAATGTTACCAGTGAGCTCCCTGCCTTTTTCCGTTGTTCCATCAAAGCGGGTAATTTTAGTGGGAGATTGGAACGCCGTCCTTGATCCCAATTTAGATAGAGGGGCTATTAGTGCGGGTACTAATACCTTGGATGCCAGATATTTTCGTGATTTTGTCCAGCGACTTGATCTCATTGACAAATTTCGCGAAAGGCATCCAAATAAGATAGCTTGGACTTGGACCGGTAGGGGCACCTCGGCCCAGCTTTATAGCTATTTGGACCGAGTGTTAGTTAAGCGAGTCGACTTAGACTATTTAGGTGGTCCAAGTTTCGATCTCTATAAAAATTCCGACCACAAATTCTTATGTGTGTCGATTAGGTTAGATAAGGCTAGATGTAGGATGTCTGGTCACTGGAAGTTCAACTGTTCCCTTTTGGCGGAGGATGACTTCCGGAACCAGCTAGAACTAATGATAAAGCGGGAACTGACGGGGGCTATTATGAGAAATAGGTGGTGGGCTAACCTTAAGGATAGCATTAGATCCTTTGCTGCCGACTATGGTAGGAGACTCAAGTCAGCTATGGTAGCGGAGCAAAGATGGATTAAGGATAAGCTAGATAGGGCGGTTTTGGCGGGAGATAGTGGGCAAGTTAACGTAGCTAAGGTCGAGCTGGCCTCCTTGCAAATTAAGGAGTACCAAGCTCTGGTAGTTAGGGCTAGGTTAAAAAGAATATCCTGCGAGGCGACGAATATGGCCCAGGAATTACGGGCTGAGGAACTCAGGCATGCGACAGATCGGCATATCGCCAGTGTCACATCTCCGGATGTGCAACGTCGAACTCCAAACGAAGACATCAGTAGGGAGTTCCGGCAGTATTTCTTGAAGCTTTTTACCAGGGAGCCCGGACTCTGCTCAGTTCGACACCTATCTTGCCGACTTCCCTCGCCTTTCGGCGACTGAAGCAGCTGGGTGTGAGGGGCGCATAAAGGAAGAGGAGATTGGGGAAGCACTGAAGTCGGTCGGGCTGGATAAGTCTCCCGGAATTGATGGACTGCCCTATGAAGTGTTCTTGAGGCTATCGCACATGTTTGTCCCCTTACTGGAAACCATCTATAACAACTGGATGAGGCAGGATACCATACCCAGACGCTTCACCAGAGGTATAGTGAAGTTGTTTCGTAAGAACAAACATGTTAACGATGTTAAACACTGACTTAAAGATTTTGGCGAAGATCCTAGCAAACCGTTTGCAGACTGTCCTGCCTAGTCTGATTTGCCCCGAACAGACTTGTGCTGTGAAGAGTAGGACTATCCAGGACAGTCTTCATCTGGTCCGCACGATCGTAGAAAAAGTCGACGGAAATGCCGCGCTGATCAATTTAGATCAGTCCAAAGCCTTTGATAGGGTTGACCATGCTTTTCTGGAGGCTGTCTAGTCTGTGGCCGGCTTCGGGTTGCATTTTCACACCTGGATACGCCTCCTTTATGCGTCCCCCGGAGTCATGGTGGAGGTGAATGGGGTAAGGTCGGAGCCTTTTACTCTGACTCGATCGATTCGTCAGGGTTGCCCGTTATCGCCCATGCTCTACATCCTTGCGTTAGAGCCTTTTCTGCGCAAGCTAAAGGCGAACCCGGCCCTACGCGGCCTCACGTTACCTGGCGCCATTGAGGTAGCCAGGTACACTGCATACGCTGAGGTGTGCTGTTTGCACATCTACTCCCTTGTCGTCTACCGACTTTCAGTGCTTCCTATCCCGCCCACCATCCTATTCAAGCTGGAAAGTATTCTCTTCCAGTTCGTCTGTTACCTTCACCCCTCCGAAGGTGGTCTAGGTGTGCCGAATGTCGAGGCACGGCGCCATACTTTGCGCCTTACTTTCCTAGACCGGATGTGTTCACGAGATACGGCGGCGGGAAGCGTCTGGAAAGAAGACACTAAACAATCTTTCCCGTCGCTAAGAAGTATGCATTCAGCTGACGGGGAGGCCCACTGTTTGCCCAGACGCGAGTGCCCCTTCTATCGTGAATGCCAGCATGCATTGAAAGTTCTCTCTCGGCTGCAGACAGGTCTCTCTGACAGCCGGCCGTTGTCGAGAAGGGAATTATATCGTTGTTGAGTCAGGGGGAGCCGCTAACGATGGTCTGATCGGCGAGCTCGGTGTGACGGAGGCGGAGGGTCGCTTGCTGTGGCCTTGGGCCCCCAGGATGAGGTGTCTCAATAACGATGAGGCTTCCCTCACCTGGCTGGTCATTCGGAATGCCCTCTGGGTCGGCAAGAAATTGTTTTCAGCGCGACAGGCTATTTCGCCAGAGTGCGGCCGGTGCGGTGATTTGGAGGAGACTATTGGTCACGCCTTCTTTCACTGCCCGGTCGTGCGACCGCTGTGCAAACTTCTTGAAGGCTACATGGTTTGTATCCTCAATGGAAAGTTCTTCGTCCTGGAAGCCAGTTCTGTGTGCAGCAATGTGGTACCGAAGTTGAACAGACAGGAACATTATGTGTTTCTCGGCTTACTCGGCGTTATGCGTGTCGTGATTTGGACGACGAGAAAGAAGGAACTTTACGAGGATGAGTCTTTTTCTTCTCAGACCCTGGTGGCCTTTTTCAAGCACCAAATCAAAGTCAAAATCCGGTCTGAGAGAAAGAGACTCTCTTCACTGGAGTTTGGCAAAAGGTGGGTGACTGTTGCGCGCTTGTGTCGCGTCGTAGGGGCTAGCCTTGGACATCCCAGGGACGTAAGGATCTTGGGTTACCGGAAGGACATGACCACCCAGCCCAGGTAAGTTAGATTTTAGGCCATTTTGATTTAGTTTGTCCTATTTTAGTTAACTTAGCTAGAGTATGTGAGGTCATTGGCCCCCTTTTCTTTTTGTTCCCTTCTTTTGTTCTGCTCTCCCTTCCCTTCCCCTTTTTAGATGACAGGGATTGGAGTTCTCCAGGAGTGCGATGGAGTGCTTATGCTATTTCATTCATTTATTGTTTACTTATATTATTTACCATTTACTTATGTATTTATTTATTCTCCTTCGGCACTATTTTCGACTGGTTAACTCCTCTTTCTGCCATGTTTTAGTATGTGAGGGGGACCCCATACTAACCATCATACTGTGTATATACTCTGTTCATCTTTCGTTTTAGGGGATTTGTATATTTGTATATAGCTTTTGTTGAATTTTTAAATTATTACCCTCCCCTCACACTGTAAATATGGGATTAAGTTTAGAAATCCATGGAGTGTTGTTTTTGTGAACGTAGTTTGATAGTGGTATGCTTTGATAGTGATATGAACTATTTTGGTGTTTTCATTTTGGAGATATGTATTGGTCAGTGAATGAGTCTTGTTAAGTTAGAGTTTAGGATAGGGTTGACCAGCCTTCCCCCTCCATTTTTTAGGCCTTGTGCCAAATTTGTACATTTTTACAATAAATAATCTTTGCCACAATGAGGTCGTTATTCGGTTATCTGTTCATTCCGGTATGTATTTCTTCCTTTTTTTTCCCTTTTCTTAATTTTTTCTTTTTTTTTCTTTTTATTTTATACTTAAAGAAAAATAAACTTAAAAATAAATTAAAAAAAAAAAAAAATGTACATAACTAAAGAATTGCGATTAAAACAACAAACTCCTATATAAAATGACATACGTTTAGTTTTGTTTTAAAACTTATTTCCATTAAACACTGTACATGAATATACAATTACGAACTAAATCAGACGCCGCGCATTACTATACGTTAAAATTTCCTAATTGAACGGTTTACGAAGGAGAATAAATAAATACATAAGTAAATGGTAAATAATATAATATGAAAAAATTAAAAATTAAAAAAAAAAAAAAAAAAAATCTGTACATAAATATCAAATTGTGATCAAAACAACAAACTCCTATATAAAATTAACATACGTTTAGTTTTCATTAAACACTGTACATGTATATACAATTACGAACTAAAACAGACGCCGCGCATTACTATACGTTAAAACTCATTGAACGGTTTACGAATGAGAAAAGACGAAAAAAAAAAAAAAAAACGAGTAATACGTTAGAATTAAACATTGTCGTTTAAAATGCTATATTTACAAAATGGCTAAAACGTCTAAGATATTATTCAATTAAATGAACCGATTTCAAATGAACGCTTAAAGCCTAATACAACCACACTCCTTCGCGCGCAAAAAATAAATAGATAAAACATAAAAAAATAACATAGATAAAAATAAAATAACTAAATAAAATCTTACAACGTGTATATATCGTTTTAAAGAAGACGAGTTTTTTTGTTTTTTTTTCCTTTTTAACCCCATTTCTAATAATCACCTATCTACAACCCCAATTATCCGCCCTTCTGATCCACAACCAATTCGTTGATCTTTCAGCAGCAGTGGTAATGTTTTTCAGGGCCTTTCGTTTTACCGCTCCTGAAATGCCGATGCTTGATAACGCTTTACTCATCGACCTTGCGTTAAATCCGCGACATCCCACTTCGACTGCCTGGCATATTGCCTGCCAACCATTCATTCGACATTGCTCTACTAGCGGCTCATGTTTGGCTATCTTTCTTTCGTGTGTGGACTCCATGTTTTCTTCCCATGGGACTGACAATTCCCACATTATCACCTTCTTTGTGGAATTTGAAAACATTACTAAATCTGGTCGGAGCTTTGTCTCCACAAGATGCGCTGGAAACTTCGTCTGCCTTTCCAGGTCCACCAACAATTGCCAATCTGGCGCCGATGATAACAGCGATACTTTATTTTTTGTCTGCGGCTGTTTCGAGCTTCCCGCTCTAACAAAAATAACCTTATGTCTTCCAGGACTGAATCTATTCGATTTTAATGCCTCGGATACCACTCCAGCAATAACTTTGAGGACCTGGTCATGTCGCCAGCGATAACGCCCTTCACTCAATGATCTTGGGCATCCTGATAGCAAATGCTGTAGCGATCCTTTACCCCCGCACAACTGACATGCTGGGGTATCATTTTTGCCCCATGTGTGAAGGTTTGATGGGCTAGGGAGATCATAAACTGCCTGGATCTGGAATCTTAGCTGGCTTAAGTCGGCCTTCCACAAGTCCGACCAGGTAATTCGCCGCCGAACATAATTTTCCCATTTGGTCCAGGCACCCTGTCGAGACAGTCCTACCATCTTTGCCAGCCTAGTCTCCTCTATACCTTCTCTTACTTCTTTTTGCAAGAGCGCCCTTCTTTCTTTCCCTCTGGCGTTGTCTATCCTTGGACTCGGATAATATCCCAGCCCTCTTGTCCCACTGGCCACAGTACCGACCATAGCCTTCTGCTGCAATCTCTCTTCCGCAACCTTCAGTTCCCTGGCAGCGCTCCACTTCCTTTCTGCGCGGATTTCAATTCCTGCTCCTGATACCTTTAGATCTCTGGAATCTCTATACAAAATTGCCTCTCTTGTGCGTGTCACCACAAACTCTTTTTTGAGACCCCTGAAAAGAAGTTGGATCACATTGGTGGTCCCGTATAAAGCCGCGCTTCTTAGGCTTTTTGGCAAACCCAACCATCTCCTTAAATAGCTGCTAATCTTCATTTCCATTCTTTCTACCTTAGTAATAGCTTCCTCGTATAACATGAGTGGCCATAATATCCGCGGCAGAATTGCGTGTTGATACAACCACGCCTTAAACATGCCGGGCAATCCTGACTTATCTATCTTCCTTAGCCAATCATCAAGGTCGCCCCCTATTCCTTTAATTGCTGCTTGATCCTTAGTACTGCTGTCGAACCACTTGCCAAGACTTTTTACAGGCGTCACAGTCACAGTTGGGATGACTTCGCCGGCGATTGTAAACCGTGCCGTGCTTTTAATCTTTCCCTTTTGTAGTACTAGGGACCTAGATTTTCCTGGTTTAAACCTCATGCGGGCCCATACTATGAGTTTTACTAAGCCCCTTACTATCCATTTACAGCCTATGACTGATGATGTTATCACTGTAATATCATCCATGTATGCTCTCAATGGAGGCTGCCGTATCGCGGACTTTACCCTTGGACCCCGACACTCCACTTCCGCTGACTTGATTATCATATTCATCGCAAGGGAGAAGAGAGGCTGAGATCGTGCATCCGGTTATAATTCCCCTCTCTAGCCTGTGCCAGTCCGATGTCTTGGTACCCGATGTAACTCTCAGATTGAAGTTATTGTAATAATCTAAGATAAGGTTACTGAAGGCACTTGGAACATGATATCTGCGGAGTGTCTCTTCGACCACTTTATGCGGGATTGAACCGTACGCGTTTGCCAGGTCTAGCCATAGCACCGCTAAATTTCCATTATTTTCTCTAGCTTCACGTATAAGCTGCGATACCACGCTGGTATGTTCAATGCAACCTGGCATTCCAGCGACACCCCCTTTCTGTACTGAAGTATCAATGTACTCGTTCATTATTAGGAACTTAGAAAGGCGCCTCGACAGAATGCTGAAGAATATTTCCCCTTCTGTACTTAGTAACGATATTATCCTGAATTGATCGATTTCTTTGGAATTTTCCTCTTTTGGGATCCACACACCTTCGGCTTGTCTCCACTGATCTGCAGCTATCCCCCTCCTCGAGATTGTCCGCAATACTTTCCATAATAACTTTAGAATGCCAGGACATCGTTTATAAACTGTGTACGGAACTCCATTCGGACCCGGAGCTGCGCTTGTCCTAGCTGTCTTAACCACTTCTTGAATTTCCTTCCATCTTGGAGGTTTATCATTAAATTCAACACTTGGTGGTTCTGGACTAATCAAGGAGTTTATGTTAACGAGTTCCACGTCTCTGCTTGGATCACTGAAGGTGTTACTCAGGTGGGCGTTAATTTCTTCCACTGGCCTTTCCAACATACCACTTCTCTTATCACCGAGTAACTTACGAGCAAATCCGAATGGATTTACTATGAAATTTGTCCTCTTCCTGGCTCTCTCCTTTCCCCTCCGTCTATGCCATTCTGCTCTTCGTATGGCTTTAAGTTTCGCTCGTAATAGACCCCTGAGTTCTTCAAGGGCTGGCCGAACCTCAGGTCCTGCGGCTGCATGTTGTTTCTTAAGGGATCTGAGCTCCCCTCTGATCTTTTTGATCTTTTCTGCCCTCCGATTAATTTTATAAGGGACTTTTGGCTGTCTTGGTTCTTTATACCCAAATCTCTCCGCTGCAAAATTAGTGATTATTACTGTGAGTAAATCTATCCGAGCCTCTATGCTTCCTTTTGAAGATAGACGTACGATTTCGCAAACGTCCTCATCAAAATTCTGCCAATTCCCTATGCTGTTCGAGGGGGGCCATTTGATATTTGTTGTCGTTGACATCGATTTAGGGGTGACATTTGCGTGGAGAGACTGGGTACTGTGGTGTACTTCCTGACCCTGCTTCTCCTGCGTTTGATCAGGATCTTGTCCTGTGCGCTGCTCCTGTTTCCCCCCAATCAGACACTTCATACACCCCTGGTGAATTTTTTATCCTCGCAAATTCTTGCAGGTTTTACCGCACACATTTCGAGCTCATAATCCTTTGGTCGGTCGATTCCGTTTCCTGTATGTCCGTCCTATTGGGGACATCATTCTCCCCCCCCCTCACGGGATCCCCTGGGAGTATTTTCCTGTGTGAATATCCGTAGCGTGTATTTAGGGTATCTTCTCACGGAGATTGCAATTAGGGGTGCTATCCCGTCTTGCCCCGATTGCCGTCTTACCGGCTGCCAAACTGTCTCTCCAGTTGGTCACCAAATCTTTTCTTTGGTTGTCACCCGTTCATTCTCGGTCGTCACTGGTTACTCCAGACTTATATTTATACCATACATCTTAGTTGATGCGTCAGGATGGGTCGTCAGTGATATTTCCTTTGGGTT
>CAUZXS010004408.1:2500-10000 GCA_963585895.1 Sepioteuthis lessoniana
TGCAGGTTTAAAGTTTTTTTTCAAATGATGATCTATTGTGGGTATCCGTGCAGAAGTAAAATCCGTTAAGTGCCTGACGTACCTCATTTGAGGCCGACTTATTTCTTTTCTTGTTGATGATGATGAAGGCGTTGACTGCGTTGATTCTCTGGTCTCTAAGTAGGACTGTGTGAATATCTTGGGGATTGAAATGGGTGAGAGAGAAGGCAATGTTGGGGTAAGAGGGTGGGTGGGTTGGTGTATTTCTTGGTTGTAGGGGTGGAATGAGTCAAGTTGGGCGTTGGGTTTTTGTTTGTCTTTCTGCTCCTGACTGGTTGGGTTTTTTTTGGGTTTTTTTTTTTTAATTTTTTAATTAACTGACCAAATGATGAGATCTGGATGCTGGCGAGTTGATGTTATTTCCGTTGGAAAAGCGAGTTGTTGGTCTACATCAACAATAACGCGCCAGTCCGTGCAACCTGGAAGCAATGATGTGTTGTGCCTATTTCTATGTGGAGTTTTCGAAACGTTTCCTTCTTTAACAAATTGTATACTTGTTTTTATACATGGAATTTCATTGGCAGTTTCACAAAGCATTTTTGCAATCTTGGCAATAATCCCTAAGATTTCATTATGTCTCCAAGTGTAACTGACATCCAGTTAGAACATGTTTGAGATTAGTGATCTTCCCACATGCTTTGCAAAGGTTGGATGTACTTAACCCCCAGAGTTTTAAATTTACTGGTGTAGGTAATATGTCATAAACTGCCTTAATGAGGAAACCTAATTGTTTAGGCTCCATTTGCTTGATGTCATTCCATGTGATAGTCCTGTCCTTGGTGTTTTTTCACCTAGTCCATGCACCTTGTTTGGGTTGCGCTACAGCTATGGTGAGACATTTGCTTTCCTCAAAATGATGAATCTCTTCTGAAACCCTTCTTTGTTTATTCTTTATGGTCTCTTTTGACCACCACCATTGTGGATGAAGACCAAATTTGGCTCTTCCAGTTGCCAAAGAGCCGATTACTTCTTTCATTTTGAGGGAAGATTCTGCTGTCTCCACTGCATATTTCTCATTCCATTTTTCGACCTGTTATTATGGCAGGTTGTGTACTTTTTACAAGTGGGTCCACCGAGTCGCACAGCATTTGGAACAGTTGTGCTTTACCTAATTTAAATTCCTCAACAAGTGACTTTGTTGGTAGCTTCAGCTTTGTTGATGAACTGTATAACGCCACGTTTGTTAAGGATTTAGGAATTCCCAACCATTTCTTTAGGAACTTACTGATTAAGCTCTCCATTTTTTTCAGTTCTCAAAAGTGATCTTTTGCAATGAGGTCACATTTATCAATGGAGAGTAATCCATCTTTTAATTGTTTTAAAAGATCTTGCCACCGGTGACAATCAGGAAGTGGAAAGGAATAGCAGCGACTCAGGCTTTTTATACTTTTTTCGCGTATTGTAGGGATTACGTTATTATCGATAGCAAATTTAATTTCTTGGAATTTTCCTTTGATTATGGATAGACTACGGCTTTTAGAAGGTTTTATTTTCATTACAGCCCACTTGAAAAGCTCTTTCAGTAGTTTTTCCATGTGTGATTTCGACTGAAATCACAGTCATGTCATCCATAAAAGCCTTCATAGATGGGACAGTTTTCTTACTTGTGGTATCTTTAGTACTGTGTAGTAACATCTCCATTACCAAAACGAAAATTAATGGAGAGATAACACAGGCCATCATTATGCCAATATTTAATTTCTGCCAATTTGTGGAATATTTAGCATTAGAAAATCTCATATGTGTACATTTATAGTATCCTGATATAAGCTTTCTAGGATCCAAAAGAAATCCATTGCTTTCTCAATAAGCGGGTACCTTACTGAGCCATATGCATTCTCAAGGTCTAACAAAATGACATGAAGTTCGGTTGATTTATTATCTCGGGCCGCTTTTATTTGGTCCCACAGCATGGATGCATGTTCAATGCAACCTGAAAAACCAGGAATTCCAGCTTTCTGAATTGAGATATTGATAAATTTATTGTTCAATACAAACCTCATCATTCTCTTAGCAATGACTCCGAAAAAGATTTTCCTCTCAACATTGAGCAACGAAATTGGTCCAGATGTTTAGAGTTCTTTTCTTTTAGTATATATATTCTGTCTGCTAATCCCCAATCCTCTGTAATGAATTTTTTAATATGCACAACTCATAGGAGTTTCCAAAGAGATGTCAAAACTTTAGGGCATCTTTTATACAATTTATAGGAGATACCATTGATACCTGGTGTGCTTTTAGCTCTAGCCTTTCGAATGAAATCTTTTACTTCTCCCAGTTTTATAGGAAAGTTATCAGCTAGGGGGTCGGAATATTTTCTCTGTAGTTGCGCTTCCAAGGTTTCCTTTGGTACATGAAGAACTCCATTTTTTTTCCTCCTCAAACAATTTTTTTGTGAATTTAAATGGGTTCTTATCGAAAGTGTGTCTGGCTTTTCTTTTTTTTAACCGCCGTTTCTTTGCATTTTCTGCTCATGTTATGACAAGGATTTTTTCCTTTATCTTTGACAATTGTTGTTTTATCAAAGTCTTGTCACCAGGTATTTCCTTCAGTCGTTTTTTCAGGAGCCTTTGTTCGAATCTAAGCTGACCTTTCCCTTTTTGTCTTCTATTGGCAGTTCTTTTATGGTTTTGCTGGTCTTCTGATCCAAAGTGTTATAAACACTTTTAGATATTTGTGAAAGAATGCAATTTCACCCCGATAGGTCCATTCAGACTTGTTCGTAAAATGAAAGACAACTCTTCATCAAGGGTTTTCCATTTAGTGTTATTAGCTTTAGGCCAATTTATATGAATTGCATTTTTTTCACATTGGGTGTGTTGGGTTGACAACCAAAGGGAACTGTGGTACTGTGGTAATTCTCCTGACTATGGTTCCCTTTACTTGATTTACTTATATCAGGTTAAGATTTACGTGGTTGTCTACTTAGGCAACCCATTTTTGTCCGATGGATACGCATTCCTTTAATGGTCATAAAACTGCATCTGCAGCAGCATTGTATATCCGTGGACGTTCCAAGTTCGTTATCGGATTTATCCGTGGTGATGATCTTATTCTCCCCACCCCTTTCGGGTCATCTTAGAGGCATGTATCCTTATTCTATGTCGTAGTGAATCAATGTAGTGTCGCAAATCATTTTGGTTGTATCTTTTCACCATCCTCTATGGAATGCACATTGTGAATTGGGTTATCATCCCTCATCATATACATATATATATACACTTGTATTTAAAGGTCTTTTTCCTTGCCTGCCGATTGGTATGAAGCAGCATTTTCCATTGCAAAAGAAATTGTTACAAAGGAACTGCATGAACCTTTATGAGTCAAAGCCATTTTCTGAATTCAACTATGTCCTAGAGTAAAAAAACTTTATTCAAAATAAAACTGTATGACAAATTAACAAATAATTTTTGTCTTTATTAAAGATCAGAAATTTATCGGTAAAGAATGTTCGGACATGTATATGTGAGGACCAGATGAATGCTACATTGGATTTCTTTGTGCATAACTTGAGCCCCATTCCATTGGTCACTTCAAATATTCCTCTCAGAGTCGAGGTCAAGGGAACAGGTAAAGTTAAACCGTTTTAAAAAAATAAAAGTGTAAAAATGATGATTATTTCTTTGCTTCCTGTACAGTTCAACACAGCTATTTCATAAAAAGAAATAGTCTCATTATTAAACCTTGACATGATCTCTTTGCATCCAAAAATAATACTGCTCTGTCAGTGAGTTGACTGTATCCTCTGCCGACTCCTTCTTGAAAATGGGGTGTCCTTGGTATGATGCTAAACTACATCTGATAAATAGGCTTCAGTTCTGGAGATCTCGGCAGTATGGAGTATCCTTTCATTAGGTTTTTTCTGACCTGAAGTGGCAGTATCATTTAGGCTCCCATCTATGGATCAAATCAGTATCTTAAAAATGTTATTTATATTCAATAAGGCTGTGTGCTGAGAAATCTCTCTGTAGAAACAACTACACAAAAAATGTAAATATGAATGTTCAATGAATGGGAATCCCTAACCTCTAAACAGGTTGACATCCCATTAAAATCAGTCAATCAAAATATAATAGTCCTATTTTGTTACTAACACTTGCTTTCACTCTTTGAACTTTTAGTCACTTGGACTTCAGATAACCCAGTACCTGAACTCACAAAATTCACAAATAAATCAAGCCCCTAAAATTTTACTCTTTAGTGTTTATCCTCATAGGAAATGGAATTGGTAATCTGAGTTCGAATCTTTAATGAGGCTATTTGCATTTCACTTTATGCTAATGCCCTTTGGGAAGACATGGATTCATCTCTTCTCTCCTTTAGCCTTGATACAGCAATCTACGTAGGAGAAGGAAAACTCTGAATTCAAGTTAGCTTTACTCCACTTAAAAATTGACCTTTTTTGTCATCCTGCCCATGGCGGATGGGTTGGGTAAATACTTACTCCTGGTCAACGACATCTTTTTTTATCTACTCTTTACATTAAAAGAAAAGACTGTGAATGGTCTTTATATCAAAGCTTTTATTATCAATATCTGAGGTGATCTTACTGAATCAAAAATATCTGGATTACAGTCCATAGTAGAATTGCACTCTGCCTGAAATATCAGGCTTATAGGTTGAAAGAGTCAAGAGGCAAAAAAAATCAATTCCTATACTTCAACTTTGTTATATAACTGGGGTGCTACTATATTGGGAAGGTGGGGGCTGGGGTTTGAACTGTCATTGGAAGGTTTGTAACCTTTAATAACCTTTTTAGTTTGACTTTCACTATTATTTTGTATTGAATCAGGCTATATTATTAATCTTATTTTCTAAAAAAAACTCTTTTTCATACATTAGATCCAAAGCAATGTGGAATAAAATCGTTTCTGAGACCCCATTAGGATTAGGGGCCATAGAACTCAAGTTTTATTAGTTTCATAGTAGATTCACTTCTGGTAAAATAGATTTAAAGAATTTATTGTTAATTTAGAACAAACCAGATAAGAAATAAAGAATGAAATTTGTTTTTATTAAAACTGAAACTATTTGATTTTATTTATTTTAGTTTTGGCTTCCGATGGTAAAAAGCAGTCTTTCAATCATGTTTATGACTTTTTGACATTTGATCACGAGGCTGTTATTGATCCCAAACTGTTTGAGGTAAGTTTTGTTCTTTTTTTTTTCTACTTTGTGATTTACTAGTTTCCCAAATCCTGTAGAATATATAATATATAAGGATGATGTTATGTTACATGCATGGTAATACAGGAGAAAATACAAAGAAGCTGATAATAGTTTGGTTCGGTTTAATGGCATATCAACCTTTGTGGGTTATTTAATGCCAGAACCATCCTTGAAGAAAAACAATAGTAGTAGTACTATTTAAGCCATAGCTGGTGGGGATAAGGGAGTTCATGCCTTTTTTAAGGGACATTAGTCTCAAAGTGAACATAATAGCATGATTGGAATTCGAATGCACTATGATGCTGCAGTCCAACATATTTGTCACTATGCCATGGGTACTCTCCTCTCACTCTGAGGGAGATAAAGAAATTAATAAAAAAAAACATTTGGGGTTAAAAAAAACAAATAAGAGGTATATTCATGAATAAGTTGAAAGGCAGTATTTGTTGTAGGAACGTCTAAAGGGTTCTGTTTAGTGTTTAAGGTTGCACTTGTTGGATGGATGAACATTCCCTTTATTAATGTGTGTGGTGCCAATGGAAAGTTTGGAAATAGTAGTCATACAGTAACAAAAGAAAAGAGAAGTTTGGTTCTCTGGGCATTGGCTTACTTGCTTGATGTTGTTGTGGTTGGAAAGTCAGGCCTTTGCTTGTTGCAGTGGTTGTGTGTGTGGCATGGATGGGAAGTAGTAACAGCAAGTGGCAGGTTTCTTTCTAGCTGCATAAGTACAAGGAAAAAGATTATGTTGAAAAATATTTGTGTAAAATACTTTTTTCCTGAATTCTTGATCTACTTTATCTTATTTTCAACTTGATAGAAAAAAATATTAAATCTATGAGAATTTCTTAATTTTTCAGGGTGGGGATTTAACGTTTTAAACAAAAATTTGTTAGGTAGGTTAGAACTAAATACATATAGTATATATAAGATAAATTAAATACATATGTCCTAAGTAAATGCAAGTCTTGAAAAGAAAAAAAAATATATATATCAGGATTATTTCATTGGAATATTTTGTCTCTCATCCTTTTTTTCTGAATTATGCAGGGTATCTCTGCTAGTATATATATGCTTGTGTTAACAAAGTGCTTTACACATGATAACTACAAATTCTTTCATTTTGTTCTAACTTTTTCTTTTGAAAACTTCTGGATATTGGAACAACATCTTTGTATTTTTTCATGTTGTTAACACAAATGTTTTAACCTGTTTTAGTCATTTCATTCTTTAGCTGATATAACCTGTGAGAAAGAATATCAACTGTTTCTAGCTATTTATTCTAACCGACAAATGAGGTAAAAGTGTTTTAAATAGTGTTCATCAAAACTCCGATTTCATTGGTAAGCCTATGTGAAAAGAAGATTGAGTATTACAACATTTTTAGTTTTAAAAAACAGAAGCTATTTGTTGTCTTTTTAGTGTTTTTACTTTTATTTTCACTTTAATTTTCTTTTACCTATCCAGATTCCTGCCGGTGTTGTATGCAATGAAAGTATCTATTTCAAACCTCTTCCTAAGATTTTGCCACAGTTCACAACCCATGGAGAAGTCATCAATACACACAATAAACGTTTGTCTGTATTCAAGGTAATCTGTTATTGATAAATTTTTTGTCCACTGTATTTATATATAGTGTTTTTGTCTAAAAGAGAAGGGACCAAATTTATTGCTCAGCACCTGAGGCACCTCTGAAGGGGAATATCGAGGTGATCAAGCATATTTTGTAATGATCATATAAGTCTTGATTTGTACGACCCCCCACCACCACCACCACCACCAATAAATGACTTCAAGTCAATTCTGACATAGTGGGAAGTTGGAAAAAAACCTTATATACAATGTTTTTCGTATAAAGTATTCATTTTTTTTTTTTTTTTTTTTTTTTTTAAATCTTTCATGCAATTATCTCATAGTGAACAATAGTAAACGGGATTCACTGCTAAGTACAATCTTCTGAATCCTATGAAAGATTTTATAAGCTGAATTAGTATAAAGAAATAGTAAAGTTGGCGACCATAGTCGAGGGTGACCTGAAGGTTCCCTTTTCGATAGCTACTACACCAAGGTGTAGGGGAGGACGCTACCCCTTTCACTGGATTGCTCCACTTTACCCTTGATCCGTACCTTATGCTGCGTGTTAAGCAAGGAGGCATCAAGTACCATTTTTTTGAGTCTTTGGTATGACTCAACCTGGGATTGAACCCAGGTCTCCCGGGCCATTGGCAAACACTCTAACCGCTAGGCCAATGCACTTAACTTAACCTATAGTGACTGCATCCTCAGCAGAAGGGT